>CAWUFW010028808.1:0-20517 GCA_963921515.1 Calotriton arnoldi | reverse complement strand
AAGAACCACCCCAGGTAGTTGTAGGAGACCCACAGGGGACGGACGCGGTGTCCTGGCACCGGTGCGAGTCCTGTACGAGTCTATGCGAACAGACGCGATTGAGATTTCAATGTTAAAGGTCCCTTGCGTGTTCGAGGCGAACACACTGATCGGTCCTTGTACGAGTCGAAGGACGCGGTTACAGATAGAGTTGCAAGGGAGTTGGACGCGGTGTGTCTAACACAGACGCGAACCATGTACGAGTCAGCGCGATAGTCGCACTTGGAAAGTAAGAGTTTTAGGGCACTTCTAGGGTAGCTACAAGCAAGTCACTTACAGGGTAAGTAGTTCTAGGGCCCACACCCACAGGAGCACCGTAGTGCTGAAGTTACCTCACCCAGGGGAGCCGGGTGCATAGGTGTTCTTTGGTGTCGGGTCGCGGCGTCGTTTTCAATGGGAGCCAGTGAAGTCTTGCTGCTTGCGGCGACAGGAGAAGTGTCCGGAGGAATCCAAGCCTGGATTCAGAAGATGGAAGACCTGAAAGCAGAGGGGAGAGGGTTCAAAGTCACTTGGCAGTGACTCGGGGTAAGGAAGATGGATGCCCACCGTCGTCGCAAGATTCAGGTCGTTCATGGGTGCCTTGACTCTTCAGCCACGAGGTCCAGGAGGCGTCGACGATGACCAAGAGCTGGATTCCGCGTGTCCCACGATGTCTGCAGCTTACTGCGGTGTCGGTGACTCGATTGGAGCCAACAAGCCTTGGTAACAGCAAGTCTTGGGGAAAGTGTAAAAAGTCAATGCCGCAGACCATCAAGGTCTGAGGGACTCACCCAGCGAGGATAAGTCAGGGCAGGCCTGGAGCAACGAGGGGAGCCCTTTGGTTCTGTAGGAAAAGCCTTCAAGGGACCCACAATCCGGCTGGCAAGGGATCGCGAAGACGCCTCGGGAGGATTCGCTCAACAGGGGCCCACGGTCACTCGGGACGTGGTAGGCCTCTGATCTTCAGAGAGTTCCTGCTGGAAGCTAGCACCACACGTGGTCCAAAGCACAAGTTCGTAGAACGTTGTGAAGGGGTTGCATTCGACAATAGTGCACAGTACCCAGGGGTCGCAGTTCCTCATCACTCTTGGGGTCCACTCGCCTCAGCTTCACTGGGGACTCACGATGGCCTTTGAGAAGTCAGGAAATCCACTTCTTGGGCTGCAGGGACTTCGGAATCCGGCGGAAGCGGCATAGTTTGCGACCGTCGTTTGTAGTTTTTGGTGCCTGCCAAGCAGGGGAGTCACTCCTTGACTCCAAGGGAGATTCTTCAGTCTTCCAAAGGTAGTGGAAGGTCGAAGGTCCACGATTCTTCTTGTAGAGCGTCGTCCAGGGGTATCTAGGTTGCAATGCACAGGTTCCCCCTCTTATACTAAAAGAAAGGGAGGGAATAGCTCTATGACCCGACCTATGGGAGGGTCAGGGGAGTGGGTGGCTACACCCACTTCCCTTTGTCCAGTTTCGCGCCAGAGCAGGGGCAGGTAGCCCCTGAGCTGGTTTGAACTGGCATATGCACAGAGGAGCCTTCTGCTCCCCCAGTGCAGGACTTCAAAGCACTCTAAGAGTGCACCCACCCAGCCCCAATACACTAAACCCTGTCTGGGAGGTGGTTACACCTACCTGTGACAGGATGCCTATTGTTGGGCTTCCTCCACTGCGAGTTTCGGTCATCAGCAGGAGGGCAGCCCAGTGTCTGTGACTGGTGGCATCCATTTTGTGATGCCAGGGCTCTGCAGGATTCTACCGCGTTTCCACAGTAGGTACATGTCTATCCCTCTAGAAGGGTGGAATGCTACCCCCGCCGCCAGGACTGGCGGGGGGTAGTATTCCAAGATGTTTGACACCAAACACGACATGTTTTGATGCAGCCATTCCAAAGTTAGCATTTTACCGCGAGGATATAATGCACTTAAGAGTATAGGGTTTAACCGCATCCACAAACAGCCCCAGAGAATGGACTCTGAGAGCTGCAGAGGGGCCTTGCTCAGGCAGAGGCACCCTCTCACATAGGAACCAAGCACCCTGCCCTCAGAATTGATAGGGCCTGCCTTAGGGGTGACTGATAGGTTTAAATGTGTGTGCAGGGGAGATATAGGAAACCTATATCTCAGTGAGGAGTGCTAGCACCACCTCACCCAGGCTGCAGTAGCAGGCCTGTGGTGTCAGATTTAGTCTGCTTCCCACGGGTGGCATAATACATGCTTCAGCCCCTGGTAGGCCTGTGAAGTACTTATGCCCTTGGTACCTAAGGTACCATATACTAGGGACTCATAAGGTACCACAGTATCCAATCACTAGTGCACCTAGAGTGCACTCCAAGTCATTTAGAGAGAACAGAGAGGCTGGGGCACTGATTAGCAGGGGCTCAGCCAGACTATAGCCAGAAACCAGTGTAAACATCAGAAAAAAAGTTGGGGCAACATAAGAGGCAGATCCTACTCTCCTACACAACCCCCCCAAACGCAGGGACACTAAACTAACCTTGGCCAGTCGAGTCTTCGTGTTCTAAGTGGAAATACCTTGAGAGTCCATCTGCATTGGCATGTTGGGTCCATCCCTGTAGGGAAATGGACCACCTCAAAAGTTTTGGGTTTTCTCCTTTCATCTGTTTAAGCCATAGGAGGGGCTTGTGGTCAGTCTGAACTATGAAGTGAGTGCCAAACAAGTATGGCCTCAGCTTCTTCAGGGCCCACACCACAGCAAATTCCTCCCTCTCTATAGCTGACCAACGTTTCTCTCTAGGGGTCAGCCTTCTGCTAATAAAAGCTACTGGCTGGTCTTGACCTTCATCATTCAGTTGAGACAGTACAGCTCCCACACCCAGCTCAGAAGCATCTGTTTGGACAATGAACTTTTTGGTGTAGTCTGGACTCTGTAAGATGGGGGCAGTGCACATGGCCTGCTTTTGGTCTTCAAATGCCTTCTGACAGCTAGCTGTCCACTGAACCTTTTTTGGCATTTTCTTTGAGGTCAGATCATTCAAGGGGGTCACTATAGATCCATATCCCTTGACAAACCTCCTATAGTACCCAGTCAGGCCTAAGAAGGCTCTCACCTGTGTCTGGGTGGTTGGAGCAACCCATTCCATTATGGTTTGGATTTTGCTCTGTAAAGGCTGAACCTGGCCTCCACCTACAAGGTGGCCCAGGTACACAACCTGACTCTGCCCTATCTGGCACTTAGTGGCCTTGATAGTGAGGCCTGCTTTCTGCAGAGCCTCTAAAACATTTCTGAGGTGGACCAGGTGATCCTGCCAGGAGGAACTAAAGACAGCAATATCATATAGATAGGCTGAGCAATAAGTTTCCATCCCTGCCAGAACTTTATTCACCAACCTCTGAAAAGTGGCAGGTGCATTTTTCAATCCAAAGGGCATCACCACAAAGTGGTAGTGCCCACTAGGGGTCGAAAATGCTGTTTTGGCTTTTGCATCATCAGCTAATCTGATCTGCCAGTAGCCAGCTGTTAGGTCAAATGACTTAGATACTTGGCTGAGGCCAAAGTATCAATCAGCTCATCTGCCCTTGGTATGGGATAGGCATCAGTCCTAGTGATTGCATTGAGGCCTCTGTAGTCTACACAAAACCTCATTTCTTTCTTACCACCCTGGGTATGAGGCTTGGGTACCAGGACTACTGGGCTAGCCCAAGGGCTATCTGAAGGCTCAATTACGCCTAGCTCCAACATTTTCTGGACTTCAGACCTGATACAGTCCCTGACATGGTCAGGTTGCCTGTAGATTTTACTCTTAACAGGCAGACTGTCTCCAGTGTCCACCTCATGGGTGCACCAGGTAGTCTGACTAGGGGTCAGGCTAAACATATGTCTATACTGTTGCAGAACTTGTCTGCACTCAGTTTGCTGATGGTCAGTGAGGCTGCTTGCCAAAGCAACACCATCTACTGATCCATCATCAGGGTTCTGAGAGAGCAGGTCAGGGAGAGGGTCACTCTCCTCCTCCTGGTCCTCATCAGTTGCCATGAGCAAGCCCATGTCAGCCCTGTCAACATATGGCTTTAATCTGTTGACATGGAGCACCTTCAGGGGGCTCCTGGGAGTTCCAAGATTCACCAGATAGGCGACTTCTCCCTTCTGTTCAACTATTGTATGGGGGCCACTCCACTTGTCCTGGAGGGCTGCTGGGGCCACAGGCTCCAACACCCACACTTTCTGTCCTGGCTGGTACACAGTCAGCACAGCCTTTTGGTCATGCCAAGCTTTTTGCAATTCTTGGCTGGCCTCCAGGTTTTTGGTTGCCTTTTTCATGTATTCGGCCATCCGGGAGCAGAGACCAAGTACATAGTCCATCACATCCTGTTTGGGGGGTTTGAGAGGTAACTCTCAGCCCTCTTTAACCAAACACAATGGACCTCTTACAGGGTGCCCAAACAGAAGCTCAAATGGGCTGTAACCAACCCCCTTCTGTGGAACTTCTCTGTATGCAAATAACAGGCAAGGAAGAAGAAGGTCCCATTTCCGCCTAAGCTTCTCTGGGAGTCCTTTAATCATTCCCTTAAGGGTTTTGTTGAAGCGTTCAACCAAACCATTGCATTGTGGGTGATAGGGAGTGGTGAACTTATAAGTTACACCACACTCCTTCCACATTGCTTTCAGATATCCTGACATGAAGTTAGTACCTCTGTCAGAGATGACCTCCTTTGGGAAACCCACTCTGGAGAAAACTCCAATGAGGGCTCTTGCCACCACAGGGGCTGTGGTGGTCCTCAGGGGAATTGCTTCTGGGTACCTGGTGGCATGATCCACTACCACCAGGATAAACCTGTGCCCAGATGCAGTTTGAGGGTCAAGGGGACCAACAATGTCAATCCCTACCCTTTCAAAGGGTACCCCCACCACAGGTAGTGGTATCAGGGGGGCCTTTGTTGTGCCACCTGCCTTACCACTGGCTTGGCATGTGACACAGGAGCGACAAAACTCCTTTGTGTCCTCTGACATATGTGGCCAATGAAAATGTGGAACAAGCCTGTCCCAGGTCTTGTTTTGGCCCAAGTGACCTTCCAAAGGGATATCATGTGCTAGGGTCAAGAGGAACCCCTAAACTTCTGAGGTATTACCAACCTCCTGGTGGCTCCAGGGGCGGGATCTCTACCCTCAGAATATAGGAGTCCCTCATCCCAATAAACTTTATGGGACCCACTAGCACTCCCAGCAGCCTCAGCAGCAGCCTGCTGTCTGAGGGGTTCAAGAGAGGGGCAGCACTGTTGCTCCTTACTCAGATCTTCCCTAGAAGGGCCCCCTGCCCCCAAGAACTCAACCTGATCAGGCTCAAGTCCCTCTGGGGCAGTTCCTTCTTCAGGATCTGCTTCACCTCCCTCTGGGGGTGAATCTGTGATCTGAGACAGAGGGGAAGGCACTGCCTTTACCCTACTGCTCCTCCTCTTGGGAAGCATCTGGTCCATTGTTCCAGGATCCAGAGCTGGTTCAGTGTTATGCATTCTTGCTTGTGACCTGGTCACAGCAAATACCTCTGCAGGGATGCCCAACATCTCAGCATGAGTCCATAACTCTACTTCAGACCAGGCTAAAGTCTCTAGATCATTGCCCAATAGACATTCGACAGGGAGGTCTGCACTGATACAACCTTCTTGAGGCCAGTTACCCCTCCCCAGGAGAAATTCACAACTGCCAGACTATGGTTGGTCCTGACATTGCTTGCATTGGTCACCTGGTACATTTCGCCCAGGATGATCTGTCCAGGGTCCACAAGATCCTCTGCCACCATGGTGACACTAGCACCTGTGTCCCTAAATGCCAAAGCCTGTTTGCCATTTATTACAGGCTGCTGTTTGTATTTGCCCAGATTACTGGGGCTTACTAGGAAGGACATATCAAGGTCTCCATCACAAATCAGCATTGCCTGAGTGGGCACTCTGACTAGGTCAGAGTCCCCTTCAGAACCCAGGGTCAACCCTACTACACCCTTATTCTGAGTACCACCTCCACCAGTAGCTGAGCTAGGGGGAACAGTTGCCTTAGGGGCAGGAGTGGTGGTGATTTGGTCTTTGGACTTGTTACAATCAGAAGTCCAGTGCCCTTTCTGTTTACAGAATTTGCACCAGGGCTTCTTTTGGCCTTTTCCCTTGTTGGATTGTGACTCCCCACCAGATGCAGATTTTTGGGGCCCTTGTGAAGACTTCTGGTCTTTTGACTTATCCCCACCTTTCTCAGAGCCCTTTGGATCTTGCTTCTTGGTGTCACCCCCTTTGTTCTGGGGTTTCTGCCTTACCCTGGTTCTGACCCATTTGTCTGCCTTCTTTCCCAATTTTTGGGGAGAGGTCAGATCTGAGTCCACCAGGTATTGATGCAACAACTGGTTCTGGCAATTATTAAGGATCTGTTCTCTCATCATCAGATTATACAATCCCTTGAAATCAGTAACCCTACTGCCAACCAGCCAACCCTCCAGAGCCTTGGTTGCACAATCTACAAAGTCAGTCCAGTCCTGAGTCTGTGCCTTCTGGGTGTCTCTAAACTTCAACCTGTACTGCTCAGTGGTTAAGCCAACCCCATCTATCAGTGCACTCTTCAGGACTTCATAATTATCAGCATCCTCTTCTCTAACAGTGAGGAGCTTGTCTCTACCTTTGTCTGAAAAGGAGAGCCACAAGATTGCTGCCCACTGCTTTGGGGGACCTGCTGTACTCTACATCCCCTCTCCATAGCAGTTATCCACTTGTGGATATCATCCCCACTCTGGGAGGAACAACCTTGCTCAGGTTCCTATGGTCTGGAATATATTCTCTGCCTCTAGGGACACTGTTGCTGCCACCAAGGGGTTCTAACCCCTCTCTTCTAGAAGCTCTCTGGATCTCCAGGGCTTCTCTATCCAGCACCAACTGCTTGGTTCTGAGGGCAACTCTTGCTTCCTCATACTGCAGCAGTTTGTACATTCTGTCAGAGGAGCTCTCTCTTATGGGAAAGTATGAGTTCCTCTGCTGGACAAATTCTCTGCCAGAGTGATAAGAGTGGTCAGATTCCCTGGAAGGGGACCTATGCCTCTCATCCACTCTGTCAGTTCTCTTAGGGAGAATTCATCTGTCCTTTTCAGGCCCCTTGGAGCCTGGCCCTTCAATCACAGAGTCTTGGTCATTCTGATTTTCATCATCTGACCCAGACACTGTAATTGACCCACCCCTGATTCAGACCCATTAGCTCCTAGAGCCAATCTAAGATCATCTGCTGTCAGCAGATCTATCAGGTGTAGTGTGGAGGGACTCTGTCCTAGCTTCAGGTGTCTTTCAACACACATGGCTCTCAAGTCAGAGAAAGCCATGTCCTTATACTGAGGCTGAGTGGATCCACTGTTTCCACCCTTTAAGGACATTCTAGTGTTGTGCAGTGTTGTACTACCTACACTAGTTTGTGGCCTACTGATACTAGCTTGAGCTGTAGAAAGGGTGTGCTATCCCTTGGCACACAGCTCTAAGTTCAGTAGAACTTATTGATACTAAGCTTGACTTTATATGTACCTTAAGTACCTATAGTGGTTTTCAGTTAGTAATTCAAATAGAGATTTTCTGGTAAAACAATAGCAAGCTGGAATCCCACACGCTGCCCACCAATGTGAGAAGTTTGCCTGGTATATGCTGTTCACTAATTAAAGTGGACACCTTGCACCAGTACAATTCGACTCTTATGGTAGATAGGTTTAAGACAACCTTTAAAGAAAGCTATCCTAGTGGTAGCTGTGGAGAGCAGCCTTCAGGCTAAGTCTTGAAGGAATGTAAAGCAGCTTGTTTTACCACACAATCTCTTGAATCACCAAATGAAAAGACACCACACAGGTATATATATCAAATATATATATGTTTATTAATAAACAACTCTCTACTAATCTCTTTATGAGATTAGAAGTCAGGAACATATGTACAAATCAAATGTTATCAAAATAAGTTTAGCACAATCAAATATCACAATCTTAGTTTGGCTAGACCTAGGTCTAGGGCATCTAGAATCGAGGGACCCCCCAAGAACCACCCCAGGTAGTTGTAGGAGACCCACAGGGGACGGACGCGGTGTCCTGGCACCGGTGCGAGTCCTGTACGAGTCTATGCGAACAGACGCGATTGAGATTTCAATGTTAAAGGTCCCTTGCGTGTTGAGGCGAACACACCGATCGGTCCTTGTACGAGTCGAAGGACGCGGTTACAGATAGAGTTGCAAGGGAGTTGGACGCAGTGTGTCTAACACAGACGCGAACCATGTACGAGTCAGCGCGATAGTCGCACTTGGAAAGTAAGAGTTTTAGGGCACTTCTAGGGTAGCTACAAGCAAGTCACTTACAGGGTAAGTAGTTCTAGGGCCCACAGGAGCACCGTAGTGCTGAAGTTACCTCACCCAGGGGAGCCGGGTGCATAGGTGTTCTTTGGTGTCGGGTCGCGGCGTCGTTTTCAATGGGAGCCAGTGAAGACTTGCTGCTTGCGGCGACAGGAGAAGTGTCCGGAGGAATCCAAGCCTGGATTCAGAAGATGGAAGACCTGAAAGCAGAGGGGACAGGGTTCAAAGTCACTTGGCAGTGACTCGGGCAAGGAAGATGGATGCCCACCGTCATCGCAAGATTCAGGTCGTTCACGGGTGCCTTGACTCTTCAGCCACGAGGTCCAGGAGGTGTCGCCGATGACCAGGAGCTGGATTCCACGTGTCCCACGAAGTCTGCAGCTTACTGCGGTGTCGGTGACTCAATTGGAGCCAACAAGCCTTGGTAACAGCAAGTCTCAGAGAAAGTGTAAAAAGTCAATGGCGCAGACCAGCAAGGTCTGAGGGACTCACCCAGTGAGGGTAAGTCAGGGCAGGCCTGGAGCAACCAGAGGAGTCCTTTGGTTCTGTAGGAAAAGCCTTCAGGGGACCCACAAGCTGGCTGGCAAGAGATCGCAAAGACGCCTCGGGAGGATTCGCTCAACAGTGGCCCATGGTCACTCGGGACGTGGTAGGCCTCTGATCTTTGGAGGGTTTCCTGCTGTAGGCTAGGACCATACGTGGTCCAAAGCACAAGTTCGTAGAACGTTCGGAAAGGGTTGCACTCAACAATAGTGCACGGTACCCAGGGGTCGCAGTTCCTCATCACTCTTGGGGTCCACTGGCCTCAGCTTCACTGGGGACTCACGATGGCTTTTCAGAAGTCAGGAAATCCACTTCTTGGGCTGCAGGGACTTCGGACTCCGGCGGGAGCGGCATAGTTTGCGACCGTCGTTTGTAGTTTTTGGTGCCTGCAAAGCAGGGGAGTCACTCCTTGACTCCAAGGGAGATTCTTCAGTCTTCCAAAGGTAGTGGAACGTCGAAGGTCCGGGATTCTTCTTGTAGAGCGTCGTCCAGGGGTATCTAGGTTGCAATGCACAGGTTCCCCCTCTTATACTAAAAGAAAGGGAGGGACTAGCTCTATGACCCCACCTATGGGAGGGTCAGGGGAGTGGGTGGCTACACCCACTTCCCTTTGTCCAGTTTCGTGCCAGAGCAGGGGCAGGTAGCCCCTGAGCTGGTTTGAACTGGCATATGCACAGAGGAGCCTTCTGCTCCCCCAGTGCAGGACTTCAAAGCACTCTAAGAGTGCACCCACCCAGCCCCAATACACTAAACCCTGTCTGGGAGGTGGTTACACCTCCCTGTGACAGGATGCCTATTGTTGGGCTTCCTCCACTGCGAGTTTCGGTCATCAGCAGGAGGGCAGCCCAGTGTCTGTGACTGGTGGCATCCATTTTGTGATGCCAGGGCTCTGCAGGATTCTACTGCGTTTCCACAGTAGGTACATGTCTATCCCTCTAGAAGGGTGGAATGCTACCCCCGCTGCCAGGACTGGCGGGGGGGTAGTATTCCAAGATGTTTGACACCAAAAACGACATGTTTTGATGCAGCCATTCCAAAGTTAGCATTTTACCGCGAGGATATAATGCACTTAAGAGTATAGGGTTTAACCGCATCCACAAACAGCCCCAGAGAATGGACTCTGAGAGCTGCAGAGGGGCCCTGCTCAGGCAGAGGCACCCTCTCACATAGGAACCAAGCACCCTGCCCTCAGGATTGAAAGGGCCTGCCTTAGAGGTGACTGATAGGTTTAAATGTGTGTGCAGGGGAGATATAGGAAACCTATATCTCAGTGAGGAGTGCTAGCACCACCTCACCCAAGCTGCAGTAGCAGGCCTGTGGTGTCAGATTTAGTCTGCTTCCCAGGGGTGGCATAATACATGCTTCAGCCCCTGGTAGGCCTGTGAAGTACTTATGCCCTTGGTACCTAAGGTACCATATACTAGGGACTCATAAGGTACCACAGTATCCAATCACTAGTGCACCTAGAGTGCACTCCAAGTCATTTAGAGAGAACAGAGAGGCTGGGGCCCTGATTAGCAGGGACTCAGCCAGACTATAGCCAGAAACCAGTGTAAACATCAGAAAAAAAGTGGGGGCAACATAAGAGGCAGATCCTACTCTCCTACAGTGGGTGATAAAGAGAACTTCTGGAATGAGATATTCCCCCTTGCTTCAAGAATATCTCAAATTCTTGACTGACGAACTGTACACCATTATCACTCACAATGGTTGAGGGAAATCCTTCACGCAGAAATAAATCTTTAAGAAAGTCAATCACATTCTTTGAGTTGGGATCACTAATGAAACGTACCTCCGGCCATTTAGAATAGTAGTCAATGGCAACAATTGCAAATCTTGAAGAAACCGGAAGAACATTGAAAGGACCAACCAGGTCAATGCCAATCTTCTCCCAAGGCCTAACAGGTAACTCTATAGGTTGTAGGGGAGGAGTTCTGAGATTTAAACTTTTCTCAGCACTAGAACACACAACACATTCACCCACAAACACATCAACGTCCTTGTCCATTTGAGGCCACCAAAAATATTCATGCAACCTTCTCTTAGTGAGTGTTTTTCCCAAGTGCCCTTCATGCGCACCCTTTACCAACTTTGTTCTAAGTACATCCGGAGGAACGAACCTGTCACCCCTTACCAACAAACCATCCTCCACAGAAAGTTCCAAAGAGACCTTGACAAAAGTCTGTAGAGCGTATGGTGCATTTTTTTCTCGCGGCCAACCATCCTTGACACACTTGACAACATGGCAGAGCAAAACATCTTTAGAAAGTTCGTCCCGCCATTCTTTTTCACTCACGGCACACGTCATTCAATACCAAACTCGCAACAAAACAATCATCATCATCATCCTCTTCAACTTCACCATCATCTTCTACTGGGAACCTAGAAAAATAATCTGCCCTTCCATTCTTGTTTCCAGGTATATATGACACCTCAAAATCATATTGTAGAAGTTTGGTAGACAAACGGGCAATTCTTGGAGTATGCTCTTTGAACCTATCCCCGTGAGAATTGAAACCAAGGGACTGTGATCTGCGCGTAGTTGAAAATGTCTGCCCCAAATGTAGGGATTGAACTTCCTGACAGCCCACCAACATGCTAAAAGCTCTCTCTCAATCACGGCAAAATTCAATTCTGAACCCCGCAACACTCTGGAGGCATAACCCAAAGTGTGTTCTGAACCATTAATATTCTGTGTAAGAATGGCTCCTAGTCCTAGGCCACTAGCATCAACAGTGACAGTGCACATTGCATTGGGGTCAAAAGGTTTGAGAACTTTGGGACACACCAACTGAGCTTTGATCCATTCAAACACCTCCTGACAACAGTCATCCCAAACAAATGGAACATTCTTTTTGAGCATGTTGGTCAATGGTTGAATCCTTGCAGCATAATCTTGTACAAACCGTGAGTAGAACTCACAAAGTCCTACAAAAGACTGAAGACCGACCTTGTCCTTGGGAGCAGGACTGTCAACAATAGCTTTGACAAGACCCGGTCTGGGTTCAACACCCTGTTCCGATATAACATGCCCCAAATATTCTACCTTCTGCACTTTAAACACATATTTTTCCTTCTTTAATACCACACCACTTTCCTGCAAGACATCAAGCACAGGATACAATGTTTCATCATGGGATTCGCTAGATTCACCATAAATCAAAACGTCATCTTGAAAGACAACTACACCTTTTATCCCCTTAAGCATGGATGACATAATCCTCTGAAAAACTGCGGCCGCAGAGGCCAACCCAAAGGGCATATGGCAGTATTGAAATGAACCAATGGGGGATACGAAGGCAGTGAGGTGCCTGGACACAGGATCCAAAACTACCTGGTGGTAAGTTGATGCTAAATCCAGCTTGCTGAACCACTTCGAGCCACTGATCATAGACAACATGTCAGAAATCTTAGGGAGGGGATGAGAGTCCACCCAAATGCTCTTGTTGAGACTGCGCAAGTCAACACAAACGCAAAGCTCGCCATTCTTCTTCTTCACGACAACCAGGGGAGAAAGCCAAAGAGACTATTCAATCGGCTCAATAAGTCCCTTCTGACACAAACCATTTAGCTCCAATTCCAACTGGTTCCCTAACACTGAACGGTACGTTCCTCAGTCTATGTTTGACAGGTATTGCATCATCCTTAACTATGATGACATGAGAAAAACCCTTAATCATGCCAAGTTCCCCACTAAAAACAGAAGGATAGTGTTCAGTAAAATTATCAATGAAGTCATCAGACCGAAGGATAGATACCTGTTCTTTAGTTCCAGGTCTGAGCACCATTTTGAACAAACCCTGATGAAACCATCCAAGGATTGACAACCCCTTGATCGCCACATATATCTTGCCATGTATCCTTCTCCCACTGAACTCCAGGATGTCTTCAAAATAGCCAGCTAGTTCAATCCTTCTCCCTTCATAAGAAACTGGAGATCTATCCAAAGGTTTTAAAGAACGAGAGCCCCAAACTTCATGAAATAATTCTTGGGTTATCATCGTAATCCTTGCCCCAGAATGAACCAATAAACTCACACTCTTGCCACCAATGTCAATATCCACATATGGATCCACACACTCTGAGATGTCACCTTCAGTGACTTGCATCTCGCCAACCACAACGACCATATCTCTCAGGTCGTCCTGAATGCTACTATAACTGTCACCCGAACCTTCTGCAACAGACACATTCACTACAGAAGGAGATGAAGAGGATTGCCTTCCATCCGTAATGAGCGAGGTACTACGTTTCCCACTCTGGCAAATTTTAGCGAAATGCCCTAACTTTCCACACACTTTGCAAACAACGTTTTTTGAAGGACAAGGTCGACCTGTTTTAAAATGAGAAGGATTTCCACAACGGTAACAAATATTTGTCTGCTTGAAAAATTTGTTATCAGCACATGGTACTATACTGTTCTTTATGTCCTTTGACCTGACCACAGTTACAGTTTCACTAGTTGTGATCTTCTCATCCAATTCCTTTACTGACACCTTTGAAAGTTCAATACTTTTCGCCGTGCGTATTGTTTCCTCTAAGGAGGGATTGCCCATGGATAGTAGCTTTTGCTGAATGTTCCTGTCTAAACATTTACAGATATAATGGTCTCTTATCAATTGTTCAGTGAAAGCTTCAAACTGACAGTCTGCACTCAACTTCCTCAAAGCAGAGATAAAAGTTTCGACATCCTCTCCTTGCCTCTGTTCACGTTTAAAAAATTTGTGCCTAATAACAACCAAACTTGGCTGTACATCAAAGCGTAATTCTAATTTCTTAACAGCCTCAACAAACTCATCAATCTCTTCTGCATCTTGGGCACGTACTAAGGGAGGCAAATGCTTATAAACAGACCTCCCTTCAAAACCTAAAGAATGAAGGAGAAGATATTTTTTCCTCTCTGCTCTGTAGCGTGACGTGCGAATGGCGCCAAGATAGGTAATAAAAGCATCATACCAATTATTCCATGAGATTGGTGGATTTCCTGGAAGTTCTAAAAAAGGTGGGGGTGGAGATACAGATTGCATTGTGAAAGAAAGAAAAACAAAAAAAAAGAAAAATAATAGGAAAATAATTAAAACAAGATAGAAATGCTCTAAGAACAATCACAATAAAATGTGGCAACTAGTAAACAAAACCTTGCACGAATTAAAATTTTCATTGTACATAAACAGTGAACTTGAAAGGCAAACTCAACAGAATCTGTTGACGTAGGTGATGTGTGCACACTTTGTTTGCGTTATCAAATATGCATGCATGTGAAAAATAACACCAGAAATATGATGAACAGTGACACGCTTGGTGTGCGCATCACCGTACACACTGACTCCGTGTATAATAGAGAAACAGTTGACTGACGCGCTTGGTGTGCGTGCCACCATAAACACAGACAGCGTGTAAAGAGTTGACTGACAAGCAGGGCGTGTGCAGACTTTGACACAACAGGCGTGTGTGTCGCCGAATGTACAGTACGTGGTTCAGTGTGTAACGAAGAGTTGACTGACAAGCAGGGCGTGTGCAGACTTTGACACGACAGGCGTGCGTGTCGCGCCGAATGTACAGTACGTGGTTCAGTGTCTAAAATATATAACAAAAAAAACAAACCGTATATCCCTCGTGTAAATCTTTTATGTTCTTCCTCATGTAAATCTCTTCTTATGTTGAGCGACCTGTAAAACAAAAAAGTTTTCCTTTGTTCAACCACTAAAATGTCCGCCACGCAAAACGTCATGCATTTCAAGAAGATAAAATAGCCACCACGTTGTGACTAGAAGACGTTGCAAAAGTGTACTTTCAACATGGCGTCACGTAACGTGCAACAGCTAGCACGCAGACCATACTCGCACATTCAGTAGCGACTGAGGTTAATTTCCGTCGCTTTGCCGGTGCAGTTTTCTGGGTAAACAGTACCTTTAGGATCGTGCTCTATTATGAAAAACCCTTCAAGCGCGCAGACAGTATTCACTCCTTCTTTGGCAACTGAGGATTCTCTTCGTCGATTTGCCGGTGCCGCTTTAAGCATAACTAATTAGCACAACAGTACCTTGTAAATCCTGCCCGTCTGTGAAAGACACTTCACCAGACCTCCATCGAAACGACGTTCAGGTGGTGATTCCTCGCTACAACAGAAGACTTGACAGCAGGATGAAATCTGAGGTGGTTGCTCGTGGGTTCTGCAGACACCTGAGAATCGTTGCCAACAATAATGTAGTAAGTGAGCATCCAGACGTAAGTATATTAATAGATAAAGGCTTTATTGGAGCTCAGGTGCTGCGCAGCAGCCGGCGAAGACAGCATCAAAACAGCAACTGTCACCTTAACATTTTAACAGAAACTCTATATTCTAAATCAGAATGCCCTCAGCCAGAACATCATGGCGTGAGCATTCTAACCTGTAAAGAATGGGAAGAAAGTCAATATGAAGAGACCACTACACTGCGCCTTATGTACAAGGCAGTGTTAAGCCCCTGAACGTGGCTTAACGCTGCCTTGTACATAAGGCGCCCTTTCATGCTATGGTTAGCGTGAAAGGGGCGTGCAGTGGGTTTTGTGGTGGGCGTTCCACCGCCACACCCATTGTATTTGACGCTGCCCCCTATGTACAAGGGTTGCGTACATAGGAGGAAGCTCCAAAATTAAGACCAGGAAAACCCTGGTCTTAAGTTGCGAAACGAGGAGAAATACATTATTTCTCCTCGTTTTGCTTTTTCCATGTGTGCTGCACAAAGTAGCACACATGGAAAAAGCAAAATGCCATGGTTTGTTTATGTACAGGAAGGTGTCCCTTCCTGTACATAAACAAACCTTTTTAAAAAAATGTCATTTTGTCACTTTCATGTGTGCTGCATGAAGCAGCACACATGAAAGAGACAGAATTGCATTTCTCCCCTGCACGCAGGCACCCTTGCACTCTGGTGCAAACTTAGCACCATCGCAGGGGGAAACGCAAGGCTGCACCACATTCTTGTAATTATGTTGCAGCCTTGCGTTTCAGAAGTGGCGGAGCGTGTTGTTAAGCCAAGGAGGCTAACGACACGCTCCGCCACTTCCTTGTACATATCCCCCACAGTGGCAAACGTGAAATTAGAGTGGGGGTATTTTATTTTTCCAGCTACTCCCTTGCTTTCTGCACCCACGTGTAGGTGCACAAGGGGGTTACCTGCACCTTTTAGGTGAAATGGCGCTTTCTATTGCAGATAGGGTTGCACAGCAACTTCATGAGGTAGTGCGCACCCTGCTCAAAGCACATCTCAGAAGCACCGAGTGACTCTCTCAAAGACCAGGATGAAATTGTATAACCAGAGAAGCGTTGCCAATAAAATTATAACTGCCTTCCAATAAAATATTATTTTGTTTAAAGAATATCGGGCGGCAGGGTGCTATTCGAGAGCAGAACCGATGGCAGACTTTCAGGCTAAACAGTCAGAGGGTAAAGACTCCTATTTGTAATCATTGTACGTTCATCTCAATGGATATTTTGAATATCTGGCATGGTTACACCCTGTGGATCAGTCTTGGACATGTATGAACGTGTTTATGGTGGATTTCATAACTTATGTAAAGCAAAAATAACGTCAGTGGTGCACAGGCATCAACTATTTGCAACAGAGCTGTGTTCATAGCTTAACCCCTTCCATGCTCATGACGGAATGGTTCCGTCATGAGCACAAGTTCTAGTGTGCTCATGACGGAACCATTCTGTCATGAGCACATGCTCAGGAAATCCCTCTGCTGCAGACAGCAGAGGGATTTCCCATTTTTTTTATTTTTGCCTGGGGAGCTGGGGAAGAGCTTCCCCAACCTCCCCAGGCATATTTTTGTATTTCCTTGTAATGACGATCGCGCGCATGGCGCGCAATCGTCATTACAACCAAATCGAAACTGAAACTTAGTCTCAGTTTCGGTGCTTGTGGGGCTATCTCAGCCCCCGAGCACCGAAAAAGATGGGAGAGGTATCGTTGGAAAGGGGAGAATCTATCCTTTCCAATGGTACCCTTCCCTAGTGGATCCCTGCTTGGGGATTACCCCAGGAGGGTGATTCCCAAGCAGGGATCCACCCACTAGCACCAGCGAGGTGGGAGTGGCCCATTGGGCAAGGGCCTTTGCTCCCCCTATTTTCTTTTGGGCACAACAGCCCACTAGACACCAGGGATTTTTTATTTATTGGCGTTGGGGTGGGGGCTACCCAAAATGGGCATGGCAATGCCCCCACCCCCCCCCCCCCACAGAAATTTCAGTCTTTCTGTCCCCCCTGGGGGGCAGATGGAGGCAGTAGCCCCCAATCTTCCCCCCCGGGGGGGCAGAAAGCCCACTAAAATCCAGGTTTTTTTTTTTTATTGACGTTGGGCAAGGGCCTTTGCTCCCCCCATTTTCTTTTGGGCACAACAGTCTTTCTGCCCCCCCGGGGGGGGGGGAAGAAAGCCCAATAAAAACCAGGGATTTTTTTTTTATTGACGTTGGGGTGGGGGCTGTCCAAAAAGGGCATGACAATGTCCCCACCCCCCCTCCAGCGAAATGTCACACTTTTTTTTAATAATGTAGGGGTAGGGGCTGCCCAGAATGGGCATGATAATGCCGCCACCCCAAAAACAATTACCAGAGTCTTTCTGCCCTACCCTCGAGGCACATTGGGGCAATAGCCCCTTATCTGCCCCCCCCAGGGGGGGGCAGAAAGTCCACTAGGCCTCAGGATTATTTTTTTTTAATTCAGGGGTGAGGTCAGCCCAGAATGGGCATGCCAATGCCCACATCTCCCCCAAAAAGTGCCACAGTCTTTCTGCCCCCCCGGGGTGCGGATGGGGGAGTGGCCCCTGATCTGCCCTGGGGGGGGGCAGAAAGCCCAATAGGTGCCAGCGATTAAGCTGGCTTTTTTTTATGCATGGGGTGGGGGCTGCCCAGAATGGGCATACCAATGCCCCCACCGCCAAAAAAATAGCCACAGTCTTTCTTCCCCCCTTGGGGGCATATCGGGGCAACCCTCCCCCCGAGGGCAACAGAAAGCCCAGTAGGCACAGACTTGTTTTTAGCAATGTGCCTACCTGTGGATTTTGGGCCCTAGCGCAGCCGGCACATAGGGAAACCTAGCAAACCTGTCCATTTTTTAAAACTAGACTCTAAGGGGAATTCAGGATGGGGTGACTTGTGTGCCTCTCACCAGGTTCTGTTACCCAGAATCCCTTGCAAACCTCAAACTTAGTTACAAAAACACTTTTTCCTCACAATTCTGTGATGGAAAGTTCTGGGATCTGCGTGGATCCACATAATTCCACCCAACCCGCATTCCCCAAAGTCTTCAGAGAAAAATGGCACCTCACTTGTGTGGTTGGGTCAAGTACCCGCGACAGGCAAGGGCCCAAAACCTATTGAGGCGACATCAAAATTACCTATCACAAAACAACCTGGTTTTGTACGGGATGTCCCATGAGTTTTTGGCCCCGGGCTCGGCGGCCATCTAGGGAAACCTACCAAACCCACACATTCCTGAAAACTAGGCACCGGGGGGATTCCAGGGAGGTATGGCTTGTGTAGATCCCCCAACATTTTCTTACCCAGAATCCCCTGCAAACTTCAAATTTAGCTGAAAAAAATTACTTTATCCACACATTTTTGTGTGGGGAAGTTGTGGCATCACCGGGCTGACACACATTTCCTACCACCCAGCTTTTCCCCAGGTCTCCTGATAAAAATGGTGCCTCACTCATGTGGGAGGCCCAAGTACCCGCAACAGGCAAGGGCCCAAAACGTATTGAGGCGACATCAAAATTGCCTATCACAAAACAACCTGGTTTTGCAAGGGGGGTCACCTGGGTTTTCGGCCCCGTGCTCGGCGGCCAGCCAGGGAAACCTACCAAACCCACACATTACTGAAAACTAGACACCCGGGGGATTCCAGGGAGGTATGGCTTGCGTGGATCCCCCAATATTTTCTTACCCAGAATCCCCTGCAAACCTCAAATTTAGCTGAAAAAAAATCATTTTCCACACATTTTTGTGTGGGAAAGTTGTGGCATCACCGGGCTGACACAAATTTCCTACCACCTAGCGTTCCCCCAGGTCTCCCGATAAAAATTGTGCCTCACTCGTGTGGGAGGCCCAAGTACCAGCGACAGGCAAGGGCCCAAAATGTATTGAAGCGACATCATAATTGCCTATCACAAAACGACCTGGTTTTGCAAGGGGCTCACCTGGGTTTTTGGCCCCGTGCTCGGCGGCCAGCTAGGGAAACCTACCAAACCCCCACATTTCTGAAAACTAGACACCCGGGGATTCCAGGGAGGTATGGCTTGCGTGGATCGACTAACGTTTTCTTACCCAGAATCCCCTGCAAACCTCAAATTTAGCTGAAAAAAATCACTTTTTCCACACATTTTTGTGTGGGAAAGTTGTGGCATCACTGGGCTGACACAAATTTCCTACCACCCAGGGTTCTCCCAGGTCTCCCGATATAAATGGTGCCTCACTCGTGTGGGAGGCCCAAGTACCCGCGACAGGCAAGGGCCCAAAACGTATTGAGGTGACATCAAAATTGGCTATCACAAAACGACCTGGTTTTGCAAGGGGGCTCACCTGGGTTTTTGGCCCCGTGCTCGGCGGCCAGCAAGGGAAACCAACCAAACCCACACATTTCTGAAAACTAGACACCCTGGGGATTCCAGGAAGGTACGGCTTGCATGGATCCCCTAACGTTTTCTTACCCAAAATCCCCTGCAAACCTCAAATTTAGCTGAAAAAAATCACTTTTTCTACACATTTTTGTGTGGGAAAGTTGTGGCATCACTGGGCTGACACAAATTTCCTACCACCCAGCGTTTCCCCAGGTCTCCCGATAAAAATGGTGCCTCACTCGTGTGGGAGGCCCAAGTACCCACGACAGGCAAGGCCCAAAACGTATTGAGGTGACATCAAAATTGGCTATCACAAAACGACCTGGTTTTGCAAGGGGGCTCACCTGGGTTTTTGGCCCCGTGCTCGGCGGCCAGCTAGGGAAACCAACCAAACCCACACATTTCTGAAAACTAGACACCCTGGGGATTCCAGGGAGGTATGGCTTGCGTGGATCCCCCAACGTTTTCTTACCCAGAATCCCCTGCAAACCTCAAATTTAGCTGAAAAAAATCACTTTTTCCACACATTTTTGTGTGGGAAAGTTGTGGCATCACCGGGCTGACACAAATTTCCTACCACCCAGCGTTCCCCCAGGTCTCCCGATAAAAATTGTGCCTCACTCGTGTGGGAGGCCCAAGTACCAGCGACAGGCAAGGGCCCAAAATGTATTGAGGCGACATCATAATTGCCTATCACAAAACGACCTGGTTTTGCAAGGGGGCTCACCTGGGTTTTTGGCCCCGTGCTCGGCGGCCAGCTAGGGAAACCTACCAAACCCACACATTTCTTAAAACTAGACACCCGGGGGATTCCAGGGAGGTATGGCTTGCGTGGATCGCCTAACGTTTTCTTACCCAGAATCCCCTGCAAACCTCACATTTAGCTGAAAAAAATCACTTTTTCCACACATTTTTGTGTGGGAAAGTTGTGGCATCACTGGGCTGACACAAATTTCCTACCAAAGGATTCCCCAGGTCTCCCGATATAAATGGTGCCTCACTCGTGTGGGAGGCCCAAGTACCCGTGACAGGCAAGGGCCCAAAACGTATTGAG
>CAWUFW010028807.1:0-20521 GCA_963921515.1 Calotriton arnoldi | reverse complement strand
ATGTCTGGACTCGCAACTAAAATTGACAAAAACCATGCGAAGCTGGTAATCTATGCAATACTACTGGCACACAGAGAAATTTGTAAGCAATGGGTCACCCAAACCCCTCCTCGATATGAGGATTGGTTATTATCTGTAAAGATTACCGCTAGATTGGATATTTCGGATGTGGGAAAGAGAAGGTACCTCTACTAAGGTGGATTGAGCAACAGGGAATCAGGTTGGATCAGGGGTCCGATGATTAAGCCTACTCCGCCTCGGCTGGCACTGTTCTACTGAGCAGGGTTTGCTCACAGAAAGTGTGCTCTGAAGAAGGGGTCTTCACAATCCGAGGGTGGTACCGTTTGAATTCTCTTTCCTTCATTTCCCAGCAAAAGGGCAGGACACCCCGGCATATGAGGGAAAAAAAAATGGGAAAATTGTTTTTTAGCAAGGTTAACAATATATTTCTAGATTTTAATAATCAAATCACTGAGACTCTTTCCACCTCCTGCCCTGAAAAAAAACCAGAAGAATAATCTCTCTGAATCCTCCCAGACATTAAGCTCTTTTACACATCTCACAACCGAGCAAACGGCCTCCTGTTTTAAGAAATATTAGATCTGAAACCACTATGGATAGCTGCCCCCTAAGGTGCTTTATAATGTCTCGGACACAATTGCTCTTTATCTTATACCTCTTATGAATAGGATTCTGGAAGTGGGAAGATTTCCAACCAAGTGGAAAAAGCATCTATATATCCACTGATCAAAAAACCTTCATTAGACCCCGAAGAAAAAAAAAACTACAGACCCATATCACGCCTCCCACTTCTAGCCAAAATACTTGAGAAGGTAATGAACCAGGAGATTACTGCCTTTCTTGACACCAACAACTGTCTACATCCTGTATGACATGGCTTAAGGCCACGTCACAGTATAGAAGCAGCCCTTTTGGCAGCCACCAAAGAGATGAGAACCATCGTAGGCAAGGGAGGCGATCCTGGTCCTGTTGGACCTATCGGCCGCATTCAATACGGTGGATCATGTCACTTTGATCAAGCACCTGGACAGAATTGGCATAAGAGGATCAGCCCTAAAATTAATTAGGTATTTTCTCACAGACAGAGAGGAAGTAGTATCGTTAGAGGGTTTTACTTCCACTCCTTTTTATCTACCTTCTGGTGTTCCTCAGGGTTCACCCCTGAGCCCAACCCTTTTTAATGTGTACGTCACACCCCTCATCCACTTGATTAGATCTCATAGGTTATCAGTGTGCTCATACGCTGATGACACCTAATTAGTAGTCTCAGTCTCTTCAGACCCAGAAAAGATAGAACTCCAGTTTAGTGCATGCATGACCGACATTGCTCAATGGATGGCCCAGATTTTTTTAAAACTCAACTCAGATAAAACAGAGGTGCTGTTATTTGGCAACAACAAAACCTTGTGGAACAATTCCTGGTAGCCACAAATTCTATGATCTCTGCCAACTCCAGTTCAGAAGGCAAGAAACTTGTGTGTGGTGCTCGACAATAAATGTACTTTTGTCAGGTAAAATCTCCTTATTTTTTAATGCTAAAGATTAAAAAAAAATCTTACCATATCTCCCTCTTGAACTTAAGAAAACAGTTATCTCTGCACTGGACATCTCGAAGATTGACTATTGTAATGCCTTACTGGTGGGAGCCCAATTTTGTGCCTTGAAAAAATGTCAGACTCTTCAAAACGCAGCTGCCAGAGTCTTATTAAATCTCATCAAATTCTATTCTGGATCGAAATACATCAGAGACCTCCATTGGCTCCCTATAAGGGCATGTGTTCAATTCAAAGCTCTCTGTTGGTTCCACAAGGGACTATATTAAAAGGGTCCATGCTTTCTTCAAGATACCTTTAAATGGTACTCTCCCATGAGAACTCTAGGGTCAAGTACAGCCAACAAAGAGCAAGTGCCGAGAATATAGAAAGAAAACTGGGGTGGAAGAAAATTTTCCTACTCAGCCTCTTAATGGTAGAATGCACTTCCTGACCACCTAAGATCTCGGCCCAACCTCTTAAAATTCAGAAAGGGTATAAAAACTCAGCTATTTTAATCATAGGTCAGGTTTCAGGAAATTAAGACACACTGCCATGTTATGTGTTTAGGATTTTTGTGGATACTAGCTCAAAGACGCCAATTGGTATTTGAGCGCTTTATAAGACCCTTATAACATAACATAACATATAGGATTGATGATGGTCTTTGTTGGAGTGGCTGCGTGCAGGAGAGAAATGTATTACATATGTGTTGGACATGCCTCAAGTTAAAGATGTTCTGCAAGTTCTTAGTCATATCAAAGGGGTGATTCAATCAGAGCCGGCAACTATTGTCCTATTCCTAGGACCTGCTGAATACAGAGGACTTACCAACACCAACTGGAGACTGATGCTGAACATGCTCGTTGGCAGCAAAACAATTGTTGGCACTAAAATGGAAATTTCAAACTGTTGCATCAATGCAGGAATGGTCGAGTAAATTGTGAATGCAGCTGGCTATGGAGAATCTAACCTTGACTGTTAATACTATGGTCCACATATCTGATAGCCAGCGGCAACCTTTAGTGGACTACCCTATGGAAAAAAGTTTTTAAGTATTACTGCCCCAAAGTTCTGCAATCTCTTAAACTTACCATTCAACCGATGTCACTTAAAGTGAGAAACCTCAAATTGTGAGGCGTCAATGAAAGATATATTACACCACTAAGGGAGAGTGTCCCTTAGATCCTGTCCCCATGGTTTACGTTTTAGTCAAATACACCCTGTTGGAGACCTGCATGCCCAGTTTACTCACCTGGTAGAGGGTGGTGGGAGCGATGTGGGAAATTGGATTAATGTTGTATCACTGGGTGTTTAAACATCGATATGCATTTCATATATTACTCATTATCACTCTTGTTATATTGAACATGAAGAAAATCCATAAAATATCAATGGAAACAAAAAAAAAAGCCTGCACACAGCTAAGCCCGCTATTTTCGAAAGCAACAACAGAGTTACAAACTTGTAACGTTAAATTAGGATAACACATTCTGTAACTGGTTTTAAGCATAAGATAAATACAATTTTAACTTCTAAAAAAGATTGTTAAAAATACTTAAAAAGAAGACTGGTATTTTTATGTTAGGAAATGTCATTTTGGAATAGGTGAAGTCAATTTAAATATATGCCTAATAAATTAATTACATGTTACATTTAAAAGTATTTGCTTTTAAAACATATTAGAGTTATTTGTGATGTTTCCTTAATGTATTGTACAACAATGAATTATATTTCGTTTAATGAAATATTGCAATCATGAGATAAATTTAGGAACATACCAATGTTATACGTTTGTTGGCCACTACAAAATGGTGACTGCAAAAACGACTCTACTTGTGTCCTTCTATTGTGTTTTCAACATATTTTGTTAAAAAGAAAGATGTACGACATGGTCGGCATCGTGACCAAGGTACATGTGAGCACTGAAACGCGCTGACACAATGTCTTTGCCTAGAAGCGAGCGAAATTAAAATCAAATTTTGCAACTTACTCCGGAGTACCATGGAATCCTTAAACTAAGGAAACAGTAATTATATATTTTTACTGAAAAAACTGACCATGTCATGGGTGATGTAATATGTGAGGTCATAAGCAGTGCATTGCGGGGGCGTGAGTTATAGTTGGCTCAGCTAACTATAACTGCTGAATTTCTCTGGTTTTGTATGAGCGAAATGTCAGCCTAACTATAATGTCCCTGTAACCTTTGTTTTTTTTTCAGTGAATTTCTAAGGTTCTCTAAATGCTAATTCCTAACTATACCGTCCAGGCAACGTTTATTTTTCTCAGTGAAAAAATAATAATGATAATATATATATATATATATATATATATATATATATATATATATATATATATATATATATATATTTACATATATACATACATATATACATATATATATACATATATATATTTTTCACTTTGTTTCACCCTTTTTCTTGTGACTCGGTTACCGAGTCACAAGATGGCTGCCAACACTTCCAGGTTTGGAGTGTTGGCAGCCAATCAGAGTGAAGCTCGTGCCCGGGAGGGTTCGCGAACCCTCCTCGGTGCTCAGATATCGATATTTTTCTTTTTTAATTTTCTCAGGAACTACTGAACGGATTTACACCATTTAACAAAAAGGGTGCAGTCTAAACCAAGACCTACCTTTTTGCCAAATTTGGTGTAATTCCGTTCAGCAGGTCGGGCTGTAGCCTGTAATAAAGTTCCTATGGAAAATAACATTTTTTCTTGGTCCCCGCTTGACGAAACAAACCGAAACTTTCAACACACAAACTGAGCGGTCCGGCTCTGTTTTTTGGAAAATTTCACCAAGATTCGTCAAACGGCGCCAAAGATATTGGCAAATCAAAAATGCTTTTTCTATGGAAACTAGGTTCTAACTATAACTACCTACTGGCGACCGCCAGTAGGTAATATATATGTAAATATATATATATATATATATATATATATATATGACAAAAACCTTCTGGTCGAAACGCATCAGCAAAAAAAAATTTAATTGAATTAGACTTACCTGGAGTGCGGGCTCTTCTTGCAGCGCGGCGCCGCTGTGCTAGCAGGAAACTGGCAGCATATATATATATATATATATATATATAAAGAAAAGGGGCAGGGTAGAAACACCCTGACTGCCTAGGCCTGCTCATGGGGTCCCACAAGGACCCCCAGAGCCAAAAAAAGCATTATTTTTAAAAAAACATCCGAATTCGCACTGGGGTCGCGAATCCGGCCGAGAAAAAAAAAAAAAAAAGAAGCGCGGGCTCCCGTGCTTCATTGTATTTAAGCCCCTGGTGGGCCAGGTCCCGGGGGCATGCTTAGTATGTGGCGGGGGCCGCGGGGCCCCCGCAGCCCCGGGAACTGCCACCTCCCGGGGCTTTATTTATGATGTGTGGGGGCCACGCAGCCCCCCGCAGCCCCGGGGACCGCCACCTCCCCGGGGCTTTTTTAATAATTAGGGTGGGGGGGCCTTGCGGGCCCCCCCAAGCCCTGGGGACCACCACCTCACCGGGGCTCTGTTTTTAAAAATAAATAAATGTGTGGGGGCTTGAGCCCCCACACGCCCGAGGACCACCACCTCCCGGGGCACCAAATATTCAAATTTGGGGGTCCGTAACGGACCCCCGGCCCCGGGGACCACCACCTCCCCAGGGCTTTGCAAACATGGGGAGGGGGGCCGCGTGGCCCCCCTCCTGAAGCCCTTGATGGCCCTGGGGACTGCCACCCCCCCAGGGCAGGCTCCTGCAATGTCCCGGGGTGCCCACCCCTGGGACATTGCTGTTTGCTATGGCAGGGCGGGAGCCGTGCGGCTCCTGCCCTGCCATAGCAAACTCTGCTTTGCTTCATTGAAGGGAGAGCAGGGAAATCTGCTCTTGCTTCAATGAAGCAAAGCTGAATTGCTTTTGAGCAAGGGGAGCTGCATGTCAGCAGCTCCCCTTGCTCAAAAGCAATGCCGGCTCCCGCAGGTGGCGGGGAGCCGGCGGGACCGTGGGGGCATTGGGCTCCCCCCACAGTCCCCAACAGAGAGGCCAGGCCCCGGGGGATGGGGTCCCCGGGGCCAGAAGTGGCCCGGGAGGGGTGCCACGCGGCCCCCCTCCCCTCTAATAAAAAAAATAAAAACGAAAAGGCTGGCCCCGGGGGATGGGGTCCCCGGGGCCATAATTGGCCTGAGGAGGGGAGCCACGCGGCCCCCTTCCCTTTTTAAAAAAAAATAGGGGTAAGTCCCTGGGGGATGGGGTCCCCAGGGCCCCAAAAAAGTAAAAAAAAAGGGAGGCCACTCAGCCCCCTTGTTACAAAAAAGAAGAAAAAAAAAGCCGGCATCTCGCCGGAGGCCACGCCCCCTTTCTCCACCACTCTGCAAATGCACCCCCTGGTGCGTTGTTAGATGGGGAATTAATTCCCCTTGAATACTGAGGGTCCCTGGGGGCCAACTAGCCTACCAGGTACCTCCAATATGCGCCACAGAGCTGCGTTGCAGAGAGGTGGTCTGAGGCCATGCCCCTTTTTACACCACTCTGCAAACGCGCTTCTTGGCGCACTGTTGGTGGTGCGATGAGGTCCTCTTGTGTCCTGAGGACCTCAGGATACAAGTGGACTTCATCCCCCGAGCAGCAGTGCGCCAAGAGGCGCGTTTGCAGAGTGGTGTAAAAAGGGGGCGTGGCCTCGGTATTCAAGGGGAATTAATTCCCCAACTAACAACGCGCCAGGAGGCGCGTTTGCAGAGTGGTGGAGAAAGGGGGCGTGGCCTTTGTCTACCTCTCAGCAATACCACTGCGTGGGGCTTACTGGAGGTAAGAGGTAGGCTAGTTGACCCTAAAGGACCCCCAGCAGCGAAGGGGACTTCAATCCCCATCCAAGAGCGTGCCAGGGAGCCCGTTTGTAGAGTGGTGGGCAAAGGGGGCGTGGCCTGGTACAAGTACTTACCAATGCTGCTGTGTGGGACTTACTGGAGGTAATAGGAGGGGAAGTTGGCCCCCAAGGATGTCCATGGGGGCCAACTACCCCTCTTGTTACCTCCAGTAAGTCCCACACAGTGGGATTGCTAAGACATCTTCGGAGGCCATGCGCCCTTTCTCCACCACTCTGCAAACGCACCTCTTGGCAGACTACGGGATGGGGGATGAAGTCCAATTTACTCCTGAGGGAGTTTGGGGGCCAAGAAGCCCTCCTGGTACCTCCTGTAAGTCCTACGCAGCGGAATTCCTGAGCGCTGGTCGGAGGACCAGCACCCTTTCTCCACCACTCTACAAATGTGACTACTACTTAAAGAAGCATCTTTCTGCACCTCTGACTTAGAGGTAGTTTTAGTCCCCCTACCCTATTATGTACTAGGGCCTTACAGAGGAGGTCATGCTAATCACAGGGGTACCCCAATGCATAGTGTTCCCTAGTGTATGTAGGTGTTTTCACTGTATTCTAAGTGTCTTTTAGCATAGCACTGGCTCTAGGCCTGGTTAGTCAGAGTCAGTTACCACCAGTACCCGTCAGCAAAAAGCTGGGTGCACAGGAGGACATTCTGTTCCTCTGTTGGTTCTTTCTGCACATCTCTTGCTTCTTCCTGCACTTTTCTTCGTCTTTCTGGACTTCTGTTGCCTCTTTCTGCATTTGTCTTGCTTCTTTCTGTGCCTTTGTTCCTCTTTCTTCACATGTCCTACCTCTGTAGGCATAGTTAGAAATTAGCATTTAAAAAACCTTTGAAATTCACTGAAAAAACCATAGATTTCAGGGACGTTATAGTTAGAAATTAGCATTAAAAACCTTTGAAATTCACTGAAAAAACCATAGGTTTCAGGCACGTTATAGTTAGAAATTAGCATTTAAAAAACCTTAGAAATTCACTGAAAAAAACAGAGGTTTCAGGGACATTATAGTTAGTTGGACATTTCACTCGTACAAAACCTGAGAAATTCGGCCGTTATAGTTAGTTCAGCTAACTATAACTCGCGCCCCCGCAATGCACTGCTGATGACGTCACATATTACATCATTCATGACATGGTCAGTGACATCAAGGCAGGGGATCCTGCCGAAACGCGTCATAGCCCGATAAAAATAATGGAATAAATATTGTGGACTTAATTCTGCTGGTGTCATCGTGTCTCTATTCGGTGCGACGCAAGGAGGTGCCGATTTGTGTGGATATATGCATATATATATATATACATATACATATATATATATATATATATATATATATATATATATATATATATATATACAGCTCCAAGATGTGTCCATCAGTTGAGTCGCACTCGGCCATCAGCAGCAAGAGAACTCTCTTTCCATGGTATGAACGGATACCGCTTACAGCCATTAACAGCCTCCGTGTAGGTTTGCCTGGCGCGTTTCGAAAGCTCCTCAGCTTTCTCTTCAGAGGCTTTCACGGAAAGGATGCGTGCATATGACGTTCCCATTTAAATACTGCACTCCCTCCAATGGGATAGTCATATGGAACTGTGCATTTTGGGAACTATAGTTCGTAATCGATCATCCCCCAAATGGATGCACGCATTATACTCTGTATAGGTCACATGGACCCCGCAAGCGGGCCCGTCCTAAATTCTCTGCTGTTGGCCCACATAATCGATTTGGTAAATACCTTGTCGAGTGAACCCCTATTATGGCGGGGTGGTGCAGACTCCGCGGCAGGACGGCCGCGAATACATACAGCTCCAAGAGGGCGTGTAATATTCAAATGTGAATGGGATTGGCTTATGCACACATCCATTCCGTTAAAGCCTCTGAGGAGAAGTTGAGGAACTTCGAAACGCGTCAGGCAGTCCAATACGGAATGGCTGTTTCAAGTACTGCAGGAGGAATCCGTCCATACCAATTAAAGGCTGTTGTCTTGCTGCTGTTGCCCGAGTGGTGCTTGACTGGTGGACAACCTTGGAGCTGAATATATATATATATATATATATATATATATATATATATATATATATATATATATATATATATATATATATATATATATATATATGTTCCAAAGGTGCCCTGAGCTTTAAGGACGCAACTCCACAGAAGACGATTAACCGTAATCTTTATTGTAAAACCAGCGCTGACATTTCCAAATCCATTTAAATCCCTGACGCGTTTCGGAGCGGCTGCTCCTTCTTCATAAGGGGAAACTGGCAAAGACGGGAAACACTCAACCTTCATTTCCACTTTTACATACGCTCCCTAGTGAGCAGCATGCCGGTAGTTGTAGTGTCAATTCAACCCCATCAGTGGGGCCCGTGTTGTTGACAGGTTATTTTACTTTCCAATTTATTATTAATGTTTTTAGCCCTCCGGTGGGCCTCAGAATTGCAGTACCGGTTTTAATTTGCAGTCTTCTGTGCTGCAACCAGGCTCGGAACGATTTCCAAACCAAGCAGTCCTGTGTCACTCTTAGACAGGTGGTGCAGTCCTCCACGGCCGGACCGCCGTGTTACACATGTTCCAAAGGTGCCCTGAGCTTTAAGGACGCAACTCCACAGAAGACGATTAACCGTAATCTTTATTGTAAAACCAGCGCTGACATTTCCAAATCCATTTAAATCCCTGACGCGTTTCGGAGCGGCTGCTCCTTCTTCATAAGGGGAAACTGGCAAAGACGGGAAACACTCAACCTTCATTTCTGCTTTTACATACGCTCCCTAGTGAGCAGCATGCCGGTAGTTGTAGTGTCAATTCAACCCCATCAGTGGGGCCCATGTTGTTGACAGGTTATTTTACTTTCCAATTTATTATTAATGTTTTTAGCCCTCCGGTGGGCCTCAGAATTGCAGTACCGGTTTTAATTTGCAGTCTTCTGTGCTGCAACCAGGCTCGGAACGATTTCCAAACCAAGCAGTCCTGTGTCACTCTTAGACAGGTGGTGCAATCCTCCACGGCCGGACCGCCGTGTTACACATGTTCCAAAGGTGCCCTGAGCTTTAAGGACGCAACTCCACAGAAGACGATTAACCGTAATCTTTATTGTAAAACCAGCGCTGACATTTCCAAATCCATTTAAATCCCTGACGCGTTTCGGAGCGGCTGCTCCTTCTTCATAAGGGGAAACTGGCAAAGACGGGAAACACTCAACCTTCATTTCCGCTTTTACATACACTCCCTAGTGAGCAGCATGCCAGTAGTTGTAGTGTCAATTCAACCCCATCAGTGGGGCCCATGTTGTTGACAGGTTATTTTACTTTCCATTGGCATTCAGTGCTTGGAGGCCCACTGGAGGGCAGAAATTTTGATTTATTGTGGAAAGACGGAGCACACCCACTGGAGGGCATGATTTAATTCAGAGGCACTACAAATCCCAGCTTGCATGCTGGTAATTGAACTCACCTGAGAGGCCCCACGAAGGGAAAATAAAATCATGGGGAAGGAGCCTCTGGATGTTGGTGCAACGTTTTTTCTTTCAAGCCTGTGACCAAGGGCCATGCGGCCTGAAACGCGTAAGGCGATGAATTTTTCATCCAAGCACTGATGCCAGGTATTGCTTTGCAATAAAAGAACTCTGCCGAGATTCTCTTGCTGAGTGCGTCTTTCATTTTGGGAACATTTTGGAAATAAAGGATAACGGCGGCCCTGCCGGAAAGATTGCACCGCCCTGTTATGGAAAGGGGGCCTGCAGAGGCACAGAACTGTTCGCAGCCTCGCAGCAGGAACAAGGGAATGTGAAATTAACTTGGCATTCAGTGCTTGGAGGCCCACTGGAGGGCAGAAATTTTGATTTATTGTGGAAAGACGGAGCACACCCACTGGAGGGCATGATTTAATTCAGAGGCACTACAAATCCCAGCTTGCATGCTGGTAATTGAACTCACCTGAGAGGCCCCACGAAAGGAAAATAAAATCATGGGGAAGGAGCCTCTGGATGTTGGTGCAACGTTTTTTCTTTCAAGCCTGTGACCAAGGGCCATGCGGCCTGAAACGCGTAAGGCGATGAATTTTTCATCCAAGCACTGATGCCAGGTATTGCTTTGCAATAAAAGAACTCTGCCGAGATTCTCTTGCTGAGTGCGTCTTTCATTTTGGGAACATTTTGGAAATAATAAAAAAAAAAATATATATATATATATATATACATATATATATATTCACTGAAAAAACCATAGGTTTCAGACACGTTATAGTTAGAAATTAGCATTTAAAAAACCTTTGAAATTCACTGAAAAAACCATAGGTTTTAGGGACAGTTATAGTTAGTTGGACATTTCACTCGTACAAAACCATAGAAATTCCCCCGTTATAGTTAGTTCAGCTAACTATAACTCGCGCCCCCGCAATGCACTGCTGATGACGTCACATATTACATCACTCATGACATGGTCAGTGACATCACTGATGACATCACTGATGACATCTCAAATGACATCCATGTGATAATTTCATGCATCTTCTCTATTTACGAGTGAAATGTCCAACTAACTATAACTGTCCCTAAAACCTATGGTTTTTTCAGTGAATTTCAAAGGTTTTTAAATGCTAATTTCTAACTATAACGTGTCTGAAACCTATGGTTTTTTCAGTGAATTTCAAAGGTTTTTTAAATGCTAATTTCTAACTATAACGTGCCTGAAACCTATGATTTTTAAGTGAATTTCAAAGGTTTTTTAAATGCTAGTTTCTAACTATGCCTACAGAGGTAGGACATGTGAAGAAAGAAGAAAAAACGCACAGAAAGAAGCAAAAGATGTGCAGAAAGAACCAACAGAGGAGCAGAAAGAGGCCTTGTTGCAAAATCATCCTGTACCCACAACTTTTTCAGACGGGTACTGGTGGTAACTGACTCTGACTAACCAGAGCCAGTGCTTTGCTAAAAAACACTTAGAATACAGTGAAAACACCTACATACACTAGGGAACACTATGCGTTGGGGTACCCCTGTGATTAGCATGACCTCCTCTGCAAGTCCCTAGTACATAATAGGGCAGGGGATTAAAACTACCTCTTAAAACGCGCTACAGGGCGCATTTGCACAGTGGTGAAGGAGGGGGCCTGAGGTGATGTGTGCAAACGCACCCCGTGGCGCGTTTTAAGTTGCGGGATTAAGTCCCCTTGAATTCTGAGGGTCCCTGGGGCCCAACTAGCCCCCAGGTACCTACAGTTAGGACCACAGAGCTGAGTTGCAGAGAGGCGTTCCGAGGCCACGCACCTTTTTCACCTCTCTGCAACGCAACTCTGTTGTGCTTACTGAAGGTACCTGGTGGGCTAGTTGGCCCCAGGCTCCCTCAGGATTCAAAGGGAATTAATTCCCCAACTTAAAACGCACCACAGGGCGTGTTTGCGCACATGTCACCTGAGGCCCCGCCCCCTCCCTTCACCACTGTGCAAACGCGCCCGTGGTGCGTTTTTAAGTTGGGGGATTAGGTCACCTTGAATCCTGAGGGTCCCTGGGGCCCAACTAGCCCACTAGGTACTTCCAGTAAGCACCACAGGCCTGCGTTGCAATGCCTGTAACAAATTGTGCAGTTGTGTTTAGGTAGTGAAGAGGGTCGTGCTGGGGGTAGTGTTTTAGGGTTTAGGGTAGTGCAGTGGTGTTTGTGTAGTGTAGGGGGTCATGCTGGGGGTAGATTTAGGGTTTAGGGTAGTGCAGTGGTGTTTGGGTAGGGTAGGGAGTCGTGCTTGGGGGAGTGTTTTAGGGTTTAGGGTAGTGCAGTGGTGTTTGGGTAGTGTAGGGGTCGTGCTGGGGGTAGTGATTTAGGGTAGTGCAGTGGTGTTTGGGTAATGTAGGGGGTACTGCTGGGGGTAGTGTTTTAGGGTTTAGGGTAGTGCAGTGGTGTTTGGGTAGTGTAGGGGTACTGCTGGGGGTAGTTTTTAGGGTTTAGGGTAGTGCAGTGGTGTTTGGGTAGTGTAGTGGTTCGTGCTGGGGGTAGTTTTTAGGGTTTAGGGTAGTGCAGTGGTGTTTGTGTAGTGTAGGGGGTAGTGTTTTAGGGTTTAGGGTAGTGCAGTGGTGTTTGTGTAGTGTAGGAGGTCGTGTTTTAGGGTTTAGGGTAGTGCAGTGGTCTTTGGGTAGTGTAGGGAGTCGTGCGGGGGTAGTGTTTTAGGGTTTAGGGTAGTGTAGGGGGTCATGCGGGGGTAGTGTTTTAGGGATTAGGGTAGTGCATTGGTGTTTGGGTAGTGTAGGGGGTCATGCGGGGGTAGTGTTTTAGGGTTTAGGGCAGTGCAGTGGTGTTTGGGTAGTGTAGGGGTCGTGCTGGGGGAGTGTTTTAGGGTTTAGGGCAGTGCAGTGGTGTTCGGGTAGTGTAGGGGGTCGTGCTGGGGGAGTGTTTTAGGGTTTAGGGTAGTGCAGTGGTGTTCGGGTAGTATAGGGGGTCGTGCTGGGGGTGGTGTTTCAGGGTCTAGGGCAGTGCAGTGGTGTTCGGGCAGTGTAGGGGTGGTGTTTCAGGGTTTAGGGCAGTGCAGTGGTGTTCGGGCAGTGTAGGGGTCGTGCAGGGGTGGTGTTTCAGGGTTTAGGGCAGTGGTGTTTGGGCAGTGTAGGGGGTCATGCTGGGGGTGGTGTTTCAGGGTTTGGGGCAGTGCAGTGGAGTTCGAGCAGTAAAGGGGGTCGTGCTGGGGGTGGTGTTTCAGGGTTTAGGGCAGTGCAGTGGTGTTCGGGCAGTGTAGGGGGCGGTGCAGGGGGTGGTGTTTCAGGGTTTAGGGCAGTGCAGTGGTGTTCGGGCAGTGTAGGGGTGGTGTTTCAGGGTTTAGGGCAGTGCAGTGGTGTTCGGGCAGTGTAGGGGATCGTGCAGGGGGTGGTGTTTCAGGGTTTAGGGCAGTGCAGTGGTGTTCGGGCAGTGTAGGGGGTCGTGCTGGGGCTGGTGTTTTAGGGTTTAGGGCAGTACAGTGGTGTTCAGGCAGTGTAGGGGTCGTGCTGGGGCTGGTGTTTCAGGGTTTAGGGCAGTGCAGTGGTGTTCGGGCAGTGTAGGGGTTGTGCTGGGTCTGGTGTTTCAGGGTTTAGGGCAGTGCAGTGGTGTTCGGGCAGTGTAGGTGGTCATGCTGGGGCTGGTGTTTCAGGGTTTAGGGCAGTGCAGTGGTGTTTGGGCAGTGTAGGGGTCATGCTGGGGCTGGTGTTTCAGGGTTTAGGGCAGTGCAGTGGTGTTCGGGCAGTGTAGGGGGTCTTGCTGGGGCTGGTGTTTCAGGGTTTAGGGCAGTGCAGTGGTGTTTGGGCAGTGTAGGGGGTAGTGCTGGGAGTGGTGTTTCAGAGTTTAGGGCAGTGCAGTGGTGTTCGGGCAGTGTAGGGGGTCGTGCTGGGGCTAGTGTTTCAGGATTTAGGACAGAGCAATGGTGTTCAGGCAGTGTAGGGGTTTTGCTGGAGGTGGTGTTTCAGGGTTTAGGGCAGTGCAGTGGTATTCGTGCAGTGTAGGGGGTGGTGTTTCAGGGTTTAGGGCAGTGGTGTTCAGGCAGTGTAGGGGGTCTTGCTGCGGTTGATGTTTCAGGGTTTATGGCAGTGCAGTGGTGTTCGGGCAGTGTAGGGGGTCGTGCTGGGCGTGGTGTTTCAGGGTTTAGGGCAGTGCAGTGGTGTTCCGGCAGTGTAGGAGGTTGTGCAGGGGGTGGTGTTTCAGGGTTTAGGGCAGTGCAGTGGTGTTCGGGCAGTGTAGGGGGTCGTGCTGGGGGTGGTGTTTCAGGGTTTAGGGCAGTGCAGTGGTGTTTGGGCAGTGTAGGGTGTCGTGCTGAGGGGTGGTGTTTCAGTGTTTAGGGCAGTGTAGGGAGTTGTGCAGGGGGTGGTGTTTCAGGGTTTAGGGCAGTGCAGTGGTGTTCGGGCAGTGTAGGGGGTCGTGCAGGGGGTGGTGTTTCAGGGTTTAGGGCAGTGCAGTGGTGTTCGGCCAGTGTAGGTGGTCTTGCTGGGGGTGGTGTTTCAGGCTTTAGTGCAGTGGTGTTCGGGCAGTGTAGTGGGTCTTGCTGGGGGTGGTGTTTCAGGGTTTAGGGCAGTGCAGTGGTGTTCGTGCAGTGTAGGGGGTCTTGCTGGGGCTGGCGTTTCAGGGTTTAGGGCAGTGCAGTGGTGTTCTGGCAGTGTAGGGGGTCGTGCTGGGGCTGGTGTTTGAGGGTTTAGGGTAGTGCAGTGGTGTTCAGGCAGTGTAGGGGTCGGGCTGGGGCTGCTGTTTCAGGGTTTAGGGCAGTGCAGTGGTGTTAGGGCAGTGTACGGGGTTGTGCTGGGGCTGGTGTTTCAGGGTTTAGGGCAGTGCAGTGGTGTTCGGGCAGTGTAGGGAGTCGTGCTGGGGGTGGTGTTTCAGGGTTTAGGGAAGTGCAGTGGTGTTCGGGCAGTGTAGGGGGTCATGCTGGGGCTGGTGTTTCATGGTTTAGGGCAGTGCAGTGGTGTTCGGGCAGTGTAGGGGTCGTGCTGGGGGTGGTGTTTCAGGGTTTAGGGCAGTGCAGTGGTGTTCGTGCAGTGTAGGGGGTCATGCTGGGGGTGGTGTTTCAGGGTTTAGGGCAGTGGTGTTTGGGCAGTGTAGGGGGTCTTGCTGGGGGTGGTGTTTCAGGGTTTAGGGCAGTGGTGTTTGGGCAGTGTAGGGGGTCTTGCTGGGGGTAGTGTTTAGGGGTTTAGGGCAGTGCAGTGGTGTTCGTGCAGTGTAGGGGGTCGTGCTGGGGGTGGTGTTTCAGGGTTTAGGGCAGTGCAGTAGTGTTCGGGCAGTGTAGGGGATCGTGCAGGGGGTGGTGTTTCAGGGTTTAGGGCAGTGCAGTGGTGTTCGGGCAGTGTAGGGGGTCGTGCTGGGGGTGGTGTTTCAGGGTTTAGGGCAGTGCAGTGGTGTTCGGGCAGTGTAGGGGTCGTGCTGGGGCTGGTATTTTTTAGGGTTTAGGGCAGTGCAGTGGTGTTCTGGCAGTGTAGGGGGTCTTGCTGGGGGTGGTGTTTCAGGGTTTAGGGCAGTGGTGTTCGGGCAGTGTAGGGGTCTTGCTGGGGGTGATGTTTCAGGGTTTAGGGCAGTGCAGTGGTGTTCGGGCAGTGTAGGGGTCTTGCTGGGGGTAGTGTTTCAGGGTTTAGGGCAGTGCAGTGGTGTTCGTGCAGTGTAGGGGTCGTGCTGGGGATGGTGTTTCAGGGTTTAGGGCAGTGCAGTAGTGTTAGGGCAGTGCAGTAGTGTTCGGGAGTGTAGGGGGTCGTGCAGGGGGTGGTGTTTCAGGGTTTAGGGCAGTGCAGTGGTGTTCGGGCAGTGTAGGGGGTCGTGCTGGGGGTGGTGTTTCAGGGTTTAGGGCAGTGCAGTGCAGTGGTGTTCGTGCAGTGTAGGGGGTCGTGCTAGGGCTGGTGTTTCAGGGTTTAGGGCAGTGGTGTCTGGGCAGTGTAGGGGGTCTTGCTGGGGGTGATGTTTCAGGGTTTAGGGCAGTGCAGTGGTGTTCGGGCAGTGTAGGAGGTCTTGCTGGGGGTAGTGTTTTAGGGTTTAGGGCAGTGCAGTGGTGTTCGGGCAGTGTAGGGGGCATGCTGGGCGTGGTGTTTCAGGGTTTAGGGCAGTGCAGTGGTGTTCGGGCAGTGTAGGGGGTCGTGAAGGGGGTGGTGTTTCAGGGTTTAGGGCAGTGCAGTGGTGTTCGGGCAGTGTAGGGGGTCATGCTAGGGTTGGTGTTTCAGGGTTTAGGGCAGTGCAGTGGTGTTCAGGCAGTGTAGGGGTCGAGCAGGGGCTGGTGTTTCAGGGTTTAGGGCAGTGCAGTGGTGTTCGGGCAGTGTAGGGGGTCATGATGGGGGTAGTGTTTTAGGGTTTAGGGTAGTGCAGTGGTGCTTGTGTAGTGTAGGGGGTCGTGCTGGGGGTAGTGTTTTAGGGTTTAGGGTAGTGCAGTGGTGTTTGTGTAGTGTAGGGGTCATGTTTTAGGGTAGTGCAGGGGGTCGTGCTGGGGGTAGTGTTTTAGGATTTAGGTTAGTGCAGTGATGTTTGGGTAGTGTAGGGGGTCTTGCTGGGGGTAGTGTTTTAGGGTTTAAGGTAGTGCAGTGGTGTTTGTGTAGTGTAGGGGGTCGTGCTGGGGGTAGTGTTTTAGGGTTTAGGGTAGTGCAGTGGTGCTTGTGTAGTGTAGGGGTCATGCTGGGGGTAGTGTTTTAGGGTTTAGGGTAGTGCAGTGGTGTTTGTGTAGTGTAGGGGGTCATGTTTTAGGGTAGTGCAGTGGTGTTTGGGTAGTGTAGGGGTCGTGCTGGGGGTAGTGTTTTAGGATTTAGGTTAGTGCAGTGGTGTTGGGGTAGTGTTTTAGGGTTTAGGGTAGTGCAGTGGTGTTTGTGTAGTGTAGGGGGTCATGCTGGGGGTAGTGTTTCATGGTTTAGGATAGTGCAGTGGTGCTTGTGTAGTGTAGGGGGTCGTGCTGGGGGTAGTGTTTTAGGGTTTAGGGTAGTGCAGTGGTGTTTTTGTAGTGTAGGGGGTCATGTTTTAAGATGCAACGCTCCAATACCTGACCAGTCTGCACTACATAAAACTGCAAAAAACTAAAAATAAAAAGTGTTTTTCACACTTTTGTCATTGGGCTATATGTGGGCTACATCTGGGTAATATTTGTGCTACATTTGGGCTCTTTTTTCACTGGTGGCCATCTTGGAAGACTTCTTTGTTATGAAGTTTCCTAATTTCCTCATTTACTGCAGTCTCCTCAGTAGGAAATGCTTTCAGTTTTTACTTTGATTCCATCAAGAAGGCATTCAGATGTGTCACACATTTGCCATAAATTCAGAATGTTAGCACTCTAGTTGTTCATTAGATCACTGTAGTAAAGCTACTGCTCACCAAGGAGTTAACTGGAAGTCTACTGCTGGTATTGAAAGTGATTGTTTCAGTCTGCATGTCAGAATTTTCTAATGAAATAGAAGAGGATTTGAGATCTCACTTAAATCATACACTAATTTTTCTTTTTGCAGCACTAACCATAATTTCTATGGCAATATGAACCCCCTCATTTTGTTCCTTTTTAAATTAAATGTTTTAAGTGTTACCAGTTTATTCCAATCAAGATGGCTTCAGGTGTGCCATACTTTTGTCATAAGTAAGGCTGTTAGCACTCTAGTTGTTCTTTAGAACACTCTGGGAAGCTGCAGTAGAACACAAAGGCATCAACTGACAGGCTGCTCCTGTTGAAATATAACAGGAAGCTATTTGAGATCTCACTTAAAACATGTCCTAATTTTTCTTTCTACAGCACTAACCATAATTTCTATGGCAATATGAACCCCCTCATTTTGTTCCTTTTTAAATTAAATGTTTTAAGTGTTACCAGTTTATTCCAATCAAGATGGCTTCAGGTGTGCCATACTTTTGTCATAAGTAAGACTGTTAGCACTCTAGTTGTTCTTTAGAACACTCTGGGAAGCTGCAGTAGAACACAAAGGCATCAACTGACAGGCTGCTCCTGTTGAAATATAACAGGAAGATATTTGAGATCACACTTGAAACATGTCCTAATTTTTCTTTCTACAGCACTAACCATAATTTCTATGACAAAATGAACCCCATCATTTTGTTCCTTTTTAAATTAAATGTTTTAAGTGTTACCAGTTTATTCCAATCAAGATGGCTTCAGGTGTGCCATACTTTTGTCATAAGTAAGGCTGTTAGCACTCTAGTTGTTCTTTAGAACACTCTGGGAAGCTGCAGTAGAACACAAAGGCATCAACTGACAGGCTGCTCCTGTTGAAATATAACAGGAAGATATTTGAGATCTCACTTAAAACATGTCCTAATTTTTCTTTCTACAGCACTAACCATAATTTCTATGGCAAAATGAACCCCCTCATTTTGTTCCTTTTTAAATTAAATGTTTTAAGTGTTACCAGTTTATTCCAATCAAGATGGCTTCAGGTGTGCCATACTTTTGTCATAAGTAAGACTGTTAGCACTCTAGTTGTTCTTTAGAACACTCTGGGAAGCTGCAGTAGAACACAAAGGCATCAACTGACAGGCTGCTCCTGTTGAAATATAACAGGAAGATATTTGAGATCACACTTGAAACATGTCCTAATTTTTCTTTCTACAGCACTAACCATAATTTCTATGACAAAATGAACCCCATCATTTTGTTCCTTTTTAAATTAAATGTTTTAAGTGTTACCAGTTTATTCCAATCAAGATGGCTTCAGGTGTGCCATACTTTTGTCATAAGTAAGGCTGTTAGCACTCTAGTTGTTCTTTAGAACACTCTGGGAAGCTGCAGTAGAACACAAAGGCATCAACTGACAGGCTGCTCCTGTTGAAATATAACAGGAAGATATTTGAGATCACACTTGAAACATGTCCTAATTTTTCTTTCCAGAGCACTAACCATAATTTCTATGACAAGATGAACCCCATCATTTTGTTCCTTTTTAAATTAAATGTTTTAAGTGTTACCAATTTATTCCAATCAAGATGGCTTCAGGTGTGCCATACTTTTGTCATAAGTAAGACTGTTAGCACTCTAGTTGTTCTTTAGAACACTCTGGGAAGCTGCAGTAGAACACAAAGGCATCAACTGACAGGCTGCTCCTGTTGAAATATAACAGGAAGATATTTGAGATCACACTTGAAACATGTCCTAATTTTTCTTTCTACAGCACTAACCATAATTTCTATGACAAAATGAACCCCATCATTTTGTTCCTTTTAAATTAAATGTTTTAAGTGTTACCAGTTTATTCCAATCAAGATGGCTTCAGGTGTGCCATACTTTTGTCATAAGTAAGGCTGTTAGCACTCTAGTTGTTCTTTAGAACACTCTGGGAAGCTGCAGTAGAACACAAAGGCATCAACTGACAGGCTGCTCCTGTTGAAATATAACAGGAAGATATTTGAGATCACACTTGAAACATGTCCTAATTTTTCTTTCCAGAGCACTAACCATAATTTCTATGACAAGATGAACCCCATCATTTTGTTCCTTTTTAAATTAAATGTTTTAAGTGTTACCAATTTATTCCAATCAAGATGGCTTCAGGTGTGCCATACTTTTGTCATAAGTAAGGCTGTTAGCACTCTAGTTGTTCTTTAGAACACTTTGGGAAGCTGCAGTAGAACACAAAGGAATCAACTGACAGTCTCTGCCCTTGTTGGATGTACATGTTTTACTGAGAATGTCAGACTTCATTCTCACATGACTGAGAAAGATAATGTGAATTTACAGAAAATATGCTCTCATTTTAGCTTCTGGAGCACCTTCCAAAACTGTATGGGACAAGCATGTGAAAATAGTTTTCTCTCAAACATGATTCATGATATCCCAGCAGAAGGTTTTTCACAGGGTAAAATCACCTTAGAACACACCACAATTCCTGAAATTAGTATGGTACCATCAACAAATGAATCCTAATGTAACTAAAGTCTGTTATCACCCTTTATAGTTCTCCTTTTGGTAACCCTCAAAATCTTTGATTCACTACAATGCATTTCAATGGGGTACTATCATTTATATTGGTCCCAAGATGGCTGCCAGCAATTCCAGGATGAAGTGCTGACAGCCAATCAGATCTCACGATGACATGTGTGGTTAGGCTCCGCCCAGATATATATGTGTTTTTACTTTTGATTTTCTCAGCAACTACTGAACGGATTTACACGATTTAACAAAAGGGTTCTTTCTGAACCAAGAACTACCTCTTTGCCAAATTTGGTGTAATTCCGTTCAGCAGTTCGGGCTGTAGCCTTGCATAAATTTTCCTATGGGAAATTGATTTTCTGACTCTTATTTTTAATTTCTCTGCAACTACTGAACGGATTTACACCATTTAACAAAAAGGGTTCTTTCTGAACCAAGAACTACCTCTTTGCCAAATTTTGTGTAATTCCGTTCAGCAGTTCAGGCTGTAGCCGTGTCTAAAGTTTCCTATGGGAAAATGAATGGGGAAAACATGTTTTGGGACCCCTTTTTCTCAGCCCCCGCTTGACGAATCACCCCGAAACTTTCAGGGTAGGAGCAGACCGGAGCGGGCCATAAAGTTTGAAAATTTCGCGAAGATTCGTCAACCGACGCAAGAGCTATTTCAAATAGAATGTCGCGGATTTCCTATGGAAAATAGGTCCTAACTATAACTATCTACTGGCGACCGCCAGTAGATAATATATATATATATAT
>CAWUFW010028806.1:0-20533 GCA_963921515.1 Calotriton arnoldi | reverse complement strand
CGATCGCTACAATGAGGCACATGGGAGGACCAGACGTGTGGTCGAGCGTACCTTTGGCCTCCTCAAGTCCAGGTTCAGGTGCCTGGACCGCACCGGGGGTGCGCTGGCGTACTCCCCACAGAAGGTGTGCCAGATAGTGGTGGCGTGCTGCATGCTGCACAATCTGGCCATTCGGAAGCAGATCCCCTCATTGTGGATGACGGAGATCAACCAGGGCCCCAGCCCGCAGACCAGGACAGCTCGAGTGAGGAGGACAGCGGAGAGGAGGAAGCTGGGAATGTGCGCCAGCAGCTCATCGCCCGCTACTTCACTTAACGGTGAGTGTCCATGTACGACGGCTGATGTGTCTGTATTTGTGCAGGTGTGTGTGTGCTGTGTCAGGGTGGCCTTTTGTTCACTGCGTGCTGTGTGTCAACGCTCCATGCCCAGGTTAGTATGCCACTGATGGTGGCTGTGGCATTGTGCCCTATTGCTCTGTGCGATGTGTGTACATTGCTTGTAGTTGTTGACATGTACTGTGTGATGGGTGTGTGACACACTCATTGAATGTGCTCCTGTTCTGTCTCCCACCCCTAGGTCCCTACAGGCCCTCCGGTTCCATTGCCATGCCACGCATCAGGTGCCGTTCCGCTCAAGGTGGCCGTTGTATTCCGTACAATTAAAACACAGGGCACAGACAGCAGTTTGTGGAAGAGGTGCATTTATTTCAAACTGTGACATGTGATTGTGTGTAAGGTGATGACAAAAGTGGTGCGTGCAGTGACAATGAGCTGTCGGTCATGGCTGCGTGATGCTCAGGGTGTACCCACTGGTTCTATGTCCATAGTCCAACACACACATGCCATCCAGATGGCTGTGTGGAGTGGGATCGTAGTCCAAGTCAATGCAGTGGGTGGTCAAGGAAGGCTGGCTGGCTGCCTCACTTGCGTCTGGAGCGTGCGAAGTCCTCCCGGGAGATCTGTTTCCACTTCGGACGGCCCCTTCCACGTTTGCGAGGGGGGTGCCTGCTTGCGACATGCTGGTGGTTGAGGTGTGCTCACTGGCTGTGGACGCAGGGGAACTGGACACTGCTGCTCGACCCTGCGCCCCGGCAGGTGGTGGCGGAGGGGAGCTGCTGTCCCTGGCTGTGACCTCACCGCCACCACCAGCTGGCCCATGAGGTCCACGAGTTGGCCCATAAGGGCGTCCATGGACCTCAGCACCCCCAGCACCTCACGCGTGTCTTTAGCTGACCTGGCCCATTGTCCTTGGGCCTCTTCATAGGCCCCAAGGACTCTGGCCATTTGAGGCAGGGCATGGCTCCCAGGGGAGGCTGGCGTTTCCCTGACCCTGCTCCTCCTACCAGTCCTGCTGCCACCGGCCTGCCCACTAGCCACATTGCTCACCACGGTCCTCGCCCTGGCTCCCAGGGTGGATCCAGTCGTCCGGGCCACCACCTGCGCTGGGGCTGGGGCCAGCGAAGACGTGGTGGCGGTTGCGGCAGTGGTAGTGGCCGCAATGACCGTGGGTGTGGCCGCAATGACCGTGGGTGTGGCCGCAATGCCCGTGGGTGTGGCCGCAATGACCGTGGGTGTGGCCGCAACGACAGTGGCAGCAGGGGGCTGGGAATGTTCAGCAGCCCTGGATAATGGGTTGGTGGGTAGGAGGGGTCCTGGGGAGCGGCTGGGCCCTGCCACACTAGATGGGCCTGCTTGGTGGTCCGTGTCCGAAGAGGAGGACAGATCCTCCACATCCGTGTGTCCTTGTTGGGGGCTTGTAGGCTGGCTGTGCTGGCTGCTGTCTCCATCCCCAGCATCCAGCAGTTCGTCACCTGTGGAGAGAATGAGATTTGTTATTGTGTTGCACCTGGCGAAGTCTGTATTGGTTGTCTGACATTCTCCGTTCGTGCACTCTCGTGCACGTGTGTCCCGGAGGAGGGTGTGTGGCTGTACAATCTGTTGTTGTGTGTGCTTGGCAATGGGACTGTGTGCTGTGCACATGTGGCATGGGACGGATTGGCTATGCCGATGGGTGTGTTGCTGTGCTCCTACTTATTGTGACTCTGGTGTATGCGGGCTCCAGGCCCATCCTGGGTCTGGTTTGTACTTTGCTTTTGGGGTGCATATGGAACGCTTAGGAACGCATTTGGCAACATGGGGGTCATGCCCCAGGAACGCATTTGGGATGGAATATGCTTTTGGGGTGCAAATGGAACGCTTAGGAACGCATATGGCAACATGGGGGTCATGTCCCAGTAACGCATTTGGGATGGAATATGCTTTTGGGGTGCAAATGGAACGCTTAGGAACGCATATGGCAACATGGGGGTCATGCCCCAGAAACGCATTTGGGATGGAATATGCTTTTGGGCTACATGCTGTGAGCCATGGGTGCCGAACGTGACATGTGTTGTGGCAGCATGACAGTGCATGGTCTGAGGTGTGTGCATGCCTGACATACCCTGCATATTTGCTGTCTGTTGTGATTACTGGACATGGCATTGGACGCATCGTTATGAGTGTGTGATGGTTGTGTGCCACCCTACGTATTGCAGTTGTCCCATCTCCTTGGTGTGCGTGCTGCCCTGTGCCATGTGCATCACTGCAGTGCTCGGGGGGGGGTGTGGCCCATGTTGTGTGTTGTTGCTCACAGTGTGGCGTGCGCTTCATTGACTTCTGGCACATGGTTGGTCATGGGCATGTATCTTAGCGTGACTGCTGTATGTGTGGCAGCTGTGCGGATGACATGCCTTTCATGAGACTGGGGCTGACGGATGGGATGGATGGTATGTTGTATGTGCATGGTGTGTCTGTGTGTTTGATGGGTTCAGTGGTGTTCGTGTGCATTTATGTTGTTCCGCTCTGTTGCGTCTAGTGTTGTTTGTCTTACATAGGCGTAGTTGTGGGGTGTGTGGTTGACAGGCAGTAGGGGCTACATGGACAGGACTTCAATGGTGTTTCGGTTGTGTGTGATGGGTTGCACAGTGGCTGCCGTGTGGTACTATATTCAGTGTGGCTTGTGCATGCAGACGTGGCTCCTTGGGTGTTGCTGTGTCTGTGATGGGTCATGTGGGGTGTGAGTCTGTGGTTCATGTCCGTGTGCACATTGTTCACTTGTTCGTGACAGTGGGCGGTGCTGCGTGTTCGTCTGCTACGTAACATGTCCCATGTGTTGGTCGTGTTACGGTCCTCATGCCTCCAGTAATCCAGCCCTGTCCAGTTTCCCACCTGCAGGTTGTTCGTGCGTGCACTGTACTGGATGCCACATGGTTCTAAGCCGGGGGTGCTCCATGTTGCAGGTCTGTGGGGGTGGGGGCGGTGTTGTGAGTCGTGGTGATGGCTGGACACCCACTGACACCGATTGTTGTGGACCGTGATGTCTACCTTTCGGCTGTCGGTGTGCACTGCGGTGGCTGACACGTGGGTGTGGGGTGTGGGGATGCTCCTCCTTGCTGTGCTGTGGGACTAGGGGCCTGGTGTGTGTTGTACTTGAGCTGTCCACCCTCCCACCCACTGCACTTTGTGTTCCTGCCACTTACCTGTTACTTGTCGGTTAGTGCAGCTATGGCGGACACATGGGTGTGGTGGGTGCTCGTTGTGGCGCTTCTGGCATACTTGGGGACCTGTTGGTGGTTACGTGGCTGGCTGAGTGTACACATGCCCCCACGTATCTTACAGTTGTTAGGTTTGGGCTGTGTGTGGTGGTGTCTGTTGCATGTGTGTGTGATGTGTTGTGTATTGTGTGCTGGACATGGGGGTGTTTGTCCCTGGGAGCTGTGGCATGGTGGTAGTGCATGTGAGTACATAGCGGTGTGCTGGTATACATTAGTTTGTACTTACCAGCCTCCACTCCCCTGCTAATCCGGCGAGGATCTCCGGATGTATAATGACTCGCACCTTCTCCTCCCACGCTTTGAAGGTCTTGAAGAGCGCGGGATTCCCTCCGCCAGTGACGGCAGCCAGCTCTCTGTTCTTGCTCTCCTTCTTCTTGACCAGGCTCTTGACGTCATTCCACCGTTTGTTGATTTCAACTCTGTTCCTGGGCAGGGTCCCGACTGCATTGACCTGGTCTACGATCCGGTTCCACATTCTGTTTCTGGTGGCTAGCGGTGTGTGCTGGACCAGGTTCCCATAGATTTGTGGGTGCACCTTGATAATCTCGTCGACCATGACCGTCAGCTCAATGGGCGTGAACTTGGGCATTCTTTGTGGTGCCATGGTGTTTGTGGTGCTGGTGCGGTGTGTGTTGTGTAATGTGCAGGGGGTTTGTGGTGCCGGTGTTTGGTGGTGGTGGTGGTGGTGGTGGTGGTTGTGATGTGTGCGTTTCTGTGGTGTGCTGCTGTCCTTGCTGTGTCACTGTGTCCTCTCCTCTCCTCTCTAGTTTGCAATGTTGCAAGGGGTTGTGGTCTGTGGGAGTGCTGCTTTTGTACTTACCTATGTGGGTGTGTCCTCATGGTCTGTTGTTTTCAGGTGTGTTGTGTCTGGTGTTCTGGCCTTTGTATTTTTTGTTTGTCCAGGGGGTGTTTTCGGGATGTGTACTGTGCTTGTGTATTTGTGCGTGCCTTGCTGTGTGGACTTGTTGGCCATGTTGTGTGGGATTGTTTTTGTCAGCGGATGGTTTCTGTGCAGGGACGTGGGCGCCATGGCTTCTGCCGTGTCAATTCTCATCGGCGTTGTTTGCGCTGGCGGGCGGTATATTTGTGGTTTACCCGCGCTCATGGCGGTGCGATCGTAATTTCACGTGCGGTGTGTCGGCCGTGAGGGCGGGCGGTTTTGTGTTGTCGTGCGTGTTTCCGTCCGTGGCGGGTGGTTTGACTCCGAATCGGACGAGGGCGGGCGGTATCTTGTGGGGTTTTTCGCCGATGGCGGTTTTCGGTTTGTGTAATCGTAATGGCGAGGTCGGTGTTCAGACGGTGTGTGCGGGCGGATTTTTGCCGCTTTCATGCCTGGCGGATTTTTTCACGCCCGGTATCGTAATGGGCCTTCTAGTAATGTAAAATATTTGTAATATTTATTTCCATTAAAAAAGTAGATTTAACATTTTTGTAAATCTATTTTTTTGGATTTTTAAGGATTTGTTTTAATGTTGAAAATAATAATGTCATTCATAAATAAATTGTTTGAAAAATGTTTGATTTTTAGGTTTACATTTAATTTAAAAGTGTTTAAAATGTTGTCTAATTAAATTAGGAAAACTGAATAAATATGTATAATTTATGATGTATTAATTTACTTTTTGTTGCATGTTTATATTTTTTCACATTTATTTATGAAAAAAATTCAACTGAATTTAAGTAATGGACTTTTTACTATGTTCAATACGGAAACAATTTCTGTTTAAAATTATTGTTTACGTTGAAAATTAGTTTATTTTTTTTATTTTATAATTTTTATGTTCGGGGTCTCAATTTTTTTATGCTATGTTTCAAAGTTTAGGAATATTAGTAAATATTAATAAAAATATCATAATTATTATTAGAGATAAACATATTATTTTGTATGTGAATGTTTAATTACAACTATATAGGTTTTTAGCTTGGGTTATTGCGTTTTTTAAAGTATTTTTTATTTTATGTTATAGATCGAAAATTATGTGTGAGCATGGACTATTGAATGTGCATATACATTTTTTAGTGTGGCGCACCTTGCATAAAATGTTTTAGATTGTAGTAAATGTCACCCCTTTAGCGTCCAACACGTTCCCCACATTGGTTTAGATTAGAGGGGGAATAGTAAATGTCATCCCTTTAGTGTCCAACACCTTCCCAAGATTAGTTTAAATTGGAGTGGGAATAGTAAATGTCAACCTTTTAGTGTTCAACACCTTCCCCAAATTGGTTTAGATGAGAATGGGAATAGTAAATGTCACCCATTTAGGGCCTGATTACAAGTTTGGTGGTGGACGAACCCGTGTGTGCCCCCTCCGCCAGATTTGGCATTCCCACATCGGTGCCTATCAAATAGGCACCACAATTGGAACATCAAAGGCAGTACCTGCATGGCATGGGCTGGTGCAGTCCAAGCCGTGCAGGCACTGGGGTGCATGCACACAGAGGAGCACAACATGTGCCCCTCTGCATGCACCCCATGGCGCAGAGGCAACCTTTGTTTCCTCTCTGCCAGTTTTCATGGAGGAGGAACCGCCATGAAAACCGCGGCGGAGAGGAAACTCGTAATATGCTTGGTGGGACTGCGGCGGTCTGGCAAAGCATATTGCGGCCTCAAGACCGCTGCGCCACCGCCAGGGATCTCTGATCCATGGCGGGGGTGGCAGTTAAATGGCAGTCTGACCACCCAACTTGTAATGGGGCGGTCGAACTGCCGGTGCGGTGGTGGCTAGACTGCCACCGCCATGGCACCATGAGTCTGGTGGTCTGTGGACAGCTAGACTCATAATCAGGCCCTATGTGTCCAACACCTTCTCCAAATTGGTATGGATTGGAGTGGGAATAGTAAATGTCACCCCTTTAGTGTCCAACACCTTCCCCAAATTGGTTTAGGTTGAAGTTGGAATAGTAAAGGTCACCCTTTTACTGTCCAACAGTTTCTTTAAAAAGGTTTATGCTGGAGTGTGATTATTTAATTTAATCATTTTAGTATGAAATACTACATTTTTAAACTGTGTTTCTATCTAGTAGGAATAGTTTATGTTATTTAATTAGTATTGTTGGTGTTAGAAAGATATCTAAAAAGTAGTTGCACTAAATCACATTATTCATCACATATTTTCATAGAATAAACACATGTAAAACATTTTTCAATTTTTCTTTATTTTTTCAAAGTTTAATTTATGTATATTTTTATATTTTAAAACATATATTTCTTATAAAAAATAAACATTTGTATATAGATAAATTAAAAATTTTTAACACATTTTTAATATTAAATAAACAATGTAAATCATATTTAAATAGTATTGTATGCTGTACATTTTCCAGGTTTTTTTCTTATTCTTTATTTTTTTTAACATGTCTTAAATTGTTTCATATACATATTTTCAACATCATTTTAACATAACGTTTTTCAGTATTCATTAAATAATTATATATTTTTATAATATTATTTTATTTATACTTATATTTTTAAACTTTTTTTGCAATGCTTCTTGAAATGTTTTGACATGTTTAACAATTTCTTAAATTTTTTATGCATTTATTCAACATTTTGTACTTATTTTCCCATTCATTTTTTTTAGTTAGCTTATATTTTGTAGTCTATTTGTGTCATTTCTAGTATATTTTCTCGGGATCCAGGTCACAGTAAGATGCTGCTATTTGTCTGAATAGGTAAGACCTTTTTTAAGTTTTTTTTTGTAGGGTTCTGAGGGTAGGGATGATGCAGGGGGAGGTCTAGAGGTTAGTTATAGTTTGTTTATGTTTTTTTTTGTAGATTTTGTTGTATTAATTATAGTGTTTTTCACTAGTGTGTAGGTTTGGGTTTTCGTGCAGTGTTTTACTAATGTACTACTAATTTACTAATGTTATACTGATGTTTTATGATCAAATGTTTTTAAATATATAAAAATAAATAAGATATATTTTCTATCCTTTTGTGTGTGAGCCTTGGGTTTATATAATTGTGTGTGTAGCAGTGGTTGGATAATTGGAGTGAGTACTGTACTGCAATTTTAATACCAAAGGAAGTTTCTCTTCATTTGGTTATTGTGTTATATTACTTTCGTTATGATGAGTAAGTGTAATGTATATATACTTTTGGGAATGTAATGTTTTTTATGGGTGGTTTTTCTGTTTTACTTTGCAGGTTTTTGTCTACGAACGTGTCCTATGGCCATTGGGATGTCCCCTTTCTTTTTTAAGGAAACCTCTTTTAGTTTATAATAAGCGGACTGCCAGACCCCCGAGGGCACAGCGGTGGCAGTTTCCCGACTGCCCTTTTAGGAGTCAGGCAGTCAGACCGCCACTGCCCCGCTGCAGCCAACAGGAAACCACGGTGTAGAGGCATCCACATGCTTGGCGGGACCGCCACATTCTCACCAAGCATATTAGTAGTTTCCGCTCTGCCAGGGTTTTCATGGCGGTTCCTCCTCCTTGAAAACCCTGGTAGAGAGGAAATAAAGGGGGCCCTACAAGGCCCCCTGGTGCTTCTGCGCCCTGTGCATGCACACCATTCCATGCCATGCAGGAATTGTTTTTGGCATTCCCATTGAGGTGCCTGTTTTTAGAGGCACCGCCGAAGAAACGACCCAAAAAAGCACGCCAGACAGGAGGAAACTACTAATCTGGCAGTCGGCCCGATCACGACTTGGGCAGTGCAGCGGTGGGGCGGACCTGGCACCGCAATGCCAAAGTCGTAATCAGGCCCTAATCATATTTACCATATTTGATTTGGGTGGGAAATGTTATATTTTATTATCTGTGTAATTATTATGTGATTGTTATTAGGAAATGTGTATTATATGTGTTCTAATTATTTAACATAATGGATTGAGTTTGTTCTTTGAGCTTTTTCGTCAGTGAGGTTTAGAATTGAAATGTAAATATTTCATCATTCATCTTATTTAAGATTGGAGTTTTATTTAATGTCTTGACTGTTATAAAATATTATGTTTATTATTTATTTATTTTTATTTTGGGAGTTTTGTAGGTTAATATTTATTTTATAATATGATTTTGGCTATTAATGCTAAGTAATCTACTCCTTTGTTGTTTATGAAGAGTTTGACTTAAAATTGTAGCATTTCATACATTCTTTTGTTTTGTTTGCTAAGGTTAGATGTAATTTGGGTTACAGATTGCTCTATTTTTAGTTGTTGGAAGCTTTGTTCTTTTTGTGATGCATCTATACATTTTTCAGCTGGGTTCAGCCTAGTGTGGATTGGAAGGCATTGTGCCATCCTTGCACTCTTTGTTTTGGCTTCCTATGCCAAGGTGCTGTCATAGACATTCCACCTTGGTATTTGTGATTTGGGTTTGCATCTGTTTCTGAAGTGATGCAGTCTGCCAACTCAAGTATCTTTGAAGTAATCCAGTAAGGGGCTTAATTTGTGTTCATTTTCTTGTTTGAAAAGACTTTCCTTAGGCAAACTATAGTGGTTAGCTACCCCTGCGACAGGAGACATAGGCTAGTGCTACCATTTTTTTTATTTCAAAGGCAAATTGACTGTGTGTATTATATTCTACATGTACGGCCTGATTCCTAACTTCACGGTTGGACCACCAGGCAGAGTGAGCCTGAAAGTAATGCCGCTGCACTGCAGTGCCTGTACTGTTGTGTGCGCACTATTACTATGCACCATGTCGTGCATGGCACACAGTGCACACACAACAGTGAAGGCATAGGGGGCACAACATGTGCCCCCAGCCACAATGCCCAATTTGCGAAAACAGCGGGGGCCCTGTTTGGGGCCTCCTTCCTGCCTTTCTGCTGATTCCCGCCATGAAAAGGTCAGTGGAAAGACATGTCTGAATAGGCACAGCAGTGCCGGCAACTGCACTGCCTACATTCCCTGTTGCTTTCCACAACCTGTGGGGACCAGAATCCTGGTGGTGGAGGCCGTCTTCTGGCAGTCCGACCACCAGGGTCGGAATCTGGTGGTCGGACCGTCGAGGTCGTGGCGGTCAGACTGCCACCAAGGGTACGGCAGTCTTGGGACCGCCGTACTCGTAATAAGGCAATTAGTGTAGATTGTTGGAAGTGTCTCCATATGCCTTGATTGGAATGGTGGCAACGTCCTTTTATTGCTATGTGGGGGTAAAGTTTTAGAATGGCTTGAATCATGGCTTGTTCAAAGTCTATGAATATCTGAGTGAATGGTTTAGGACACATTTTGAAGGTCCCATCCATCCTCTAGGTTTGATGTTGGCTTATTTTTAATAAGTTATATGCTGTAGAAAATGTTAGGATTTTTCTATCATTGTTTAGGTTGTCATAGAACATGAAGAGTTATTTTTGTGCCATTTTTAAATCTCCGGGTATTTCTCAATCAATCAATCAATCAGTGGGTTTATATAGCGCGCTACTCACCCGTAAGGGTCTTAAGGCGCTGGGGGGGGGGGGCACGGCGGCTCCGGGTCAGTCAAAAAGCCAGGTCTTGAGGTCCTTCCTGAACGTGTGCAGGGTCGGGGAGCGTCTGATGTTCACAGGGAGCTCGTTCCAGGTTTTTGCTGCGATGTAGGGGAAAGCTCTCCCGCCGGATCTGTTTCTGAGGATGCGGGGGACCTCTGCCAGGGCGAGGTCGGCGGAGCGGAGGTTCCTCTTGGGTACGTGGAAGGATAATCTCTCGTTGAGGTATTTGGGTCCGATGTTGTTGAGGGATTTGTAGGCGTGGGTGAGGAGTTTGAAGTTGACCCTCTTTTCGACGGGGAGCCAATGGAGGCCTCGTAGGTGTTGGGACATGTGCTCGTGGCGCGGTGTCCCGAGGACGAGTCTGGCTGCGGCGTTTTGGAGTTTGTGTAGAAGAGTTTTGTTGATTGCGGCGTAGAGGGCGTTGCCGTAGTCCAGTCTGCTGGTTATGAGTGCGTGTGTGACGGTCCTTCTGCAGTTGGGGGGGATCCATTTGAAGGTCTAACAGAGGATGCGGAGGCAGTTGAAGCTGGTGGAGGCAACGGCGTTGGTCTGGCAGTTCATGGAGAGGGAGGAGTCAAGGATGATGCCGAGGTTCCGAGCGTGGTCTGTAGGGGTGGGTGGGCTCCCAAGGGCAGAGGGCCACCAGGTGTTGTCCCAGGCGGTGGTGCAGGTTCCGAGGATGAGGACCTCGGTTTTCTCTGAGTTTAGCTTCATGCAGCTGTCCTTCATCCATGCTGCCACGTTCTTCATTCCTTCCTGGAAGCAGAGTCTGGTGTCTTCGGGATTCTTCGTGAGCGAGAGGATGAGCTGAGTGTCGTCGGCGTAGGATGCGATGCTCAGCCCATGCTGTCTGACGATGGGGACGAGGGGGGCCATGTAGATTTTGAAGAGCGTGGGGCTGAGTGAAGATCCCTGGGGTACTCTGCAGCTGATTTCAGTGGGTTTGGAGAGGAAGGGAGGGAGTCGGATCCTCTGGGTTCTGTCAGAGAGGAAGGATTTGATACAGTTGAGGGAGACTCCTTGTATTCCTGCGTCATGAAGTCTGGCTGCGAGCGTGCGATGTGAGACGGTGTCGAAAGCTGCGAGAGGTCTAGAAGGATGAGGGCCGCGGTGTGTCCTTGATCCAGTAGCATGCGGATGTCGTCGGTGGCGGCGAGGAGGGCAGTCTCGGTGCTGTGGTTGCTTCGGAATCCAGACTGGGAGGCGTCCAGGATGGAGTTCACTTCTATGAAGGCGGTCAGTTGGGTGTTTACGATTCTCTCGGTTCAGTTTGACCGTGAAGGGGAGGAGAGAGATGGGCCGGTAGTTTTTCAGGTCCGAAGGGTCAGACGTTGGTTTCTTGAGGAGGGGTTTTACCTCTGCCCGTTTCCAGTCACTGGGCAGATGCCTGCTCTGAGGGAAGCGTTGATGGTTCGTCCTAGTTTGGGTGCGATGACGGCGGCGGCCCTGTGGAATATGTGCGGTGGGCAGGGGTCCGTTGGGGCTCCTCAGTGGGTTTTCTTCATGGTCGCGGTGGTGAGTTCGATGGTAGCGGGATCCCAGGATGTGATGGTGGGCTTATCGCCGGCGGTGGGTAGGGGGGTGGTGTTCGTCGTTGGTTCGCTGAAGTTGTCGTAGAGGGCCTTGATCTTCAGATGGAAGTAGGAGCTGAGCTTGTCGCAGAGTTCCTGGGCGGGTGTGACGTCCGTGGCTTCGCAGGCGGGTTTGGCGAACTGATGAATGATGAAGAACAGTTCCTTGGCGTTGGTCACGTTGGTATGGACTTTGTCTCTTATGAAGGTCCGTTTGGTGTCTCTTATGCGTTGGTGGTATTCCTTCAGAGCGCTCTTGTGGTCGTTCCGTGATTCCATGGTTTTCAGGTTTCGACAGGTTTTCACTAGGCGTCTGCAGGAGTGCCTGGCTTCTTGAAGTTCTGTGGTGAACCAGGTGGATTTTAGAGGACGTTGTTCGGCGGGGGCGGAGGGGTGCGAGCTTGTCGGCGCAGCAGGAGATCGAGCGGTGAAATTCCCTGGCTGCGGAGTTGGTGTCATTCGTGGTGATGGGGGTTTTGACGGAGAGTGGTGCTGAGGTGTTCCACTGTGACCTTGCTCCAGGTCCGTCGTGGCGGGCGCTGGGCGGGTTTGGGTGCGGTGGTGGTGTTGAAGGTGAAGTGGACGAAGTGGTGGTCAATCCAGGGGGGCTGGGTGGTGTGGCTGAAGTGGATGTTGGTTCCTCCCACGAAGATGGGGTCGAGGGTGTGACCCACTCTGTGGGTGGGCGTGTTGACGAGCTGTTTCAGTCCAAGGTTGGCGAGGTTGTCGAGGAGCGTGGTGGGGTCGGGGTCGTTGCCGTTGTCGAGGTGGAAATTCAGGTCCCCGAGTAGAATGTAGTCCGTGGAGGTGATGGCGTGGGGTGCGGCGAGTTCGGCGATGGTTGTTGCGTGGTGAGTGCAAGGTCCAGGAGGTCTGTAGATGAGGGTGCCGCGTAGCGTGGTCCTGGGGCTAGTCTGGATCTGGAAGTGGAGGTGCTCTGTGTTGGAGAGGGGGTCACTCGTGTTGGATGTGGAGAGTTGGAGGGGGGTCTTGTGCGCGATGGCGTATCCTCCTCCTGGGCGTTGCGGACCATCCTTTCTCTGGATCTTGTAGCTGTCGGGGATGGCCGTGGCGACGTCGGGGCTGGAGGTGGCGTTGGTCCAGGTTTTCATGAAGAATGCAACATCGGGCGAGAGGGTGTCGATCAGATCCCAGATCTCTATGGCGTGTCGGTGCAGGGAGCGCACGTTGAGAAGGATGCAAGTCAGGGTTTCGGTGGTGCGTGCATCGGGTGTGCCTTCGGCGGTCGTGGGAGCATTGACGATGGTGAAGGATCTGGGGCAGGGTCCGCACGAGAACTGCCCATGGGTAGAGTTCGGCGAGGCTCTTGCACAGTCGGCGTGTCTTCCGGGGTTGAGTGCGTGGAGGTGGTAGAGTCGTAGCGGTAGGGTCTCAGACAACCAGGGTTCCTGGCGCTGGTCGCGGTCGGGTCGCGGACGGGCGCAGGCGGGCTTTCTATATCTTGATATCTTCTAGGGACAGGAGGAGCATCGCTGGTGGCTTTTTTAGTGCATGCAAATAAACATTTTAAAGTGGGTATAGGTGGTAGTTGGCCTGTGATTGGTTTGGGGACTTTAGGGACTATATCTTTGACGATTTTGGTTTTGGGCTTCATGGAGATACTGCTTGCCTCCCTAATATCCTGTAACACCTCCCTTACTTCAACTTCTGTACCATTGGGGGATGGTTGTGTTCCCTTACATTAATTTAATCATCTTTTGTAGTGGCCCTCCCATAGCATGCATTAGAATAATATTCAATTCACATTTTACATTGATGTACTTTCTTGGTTATAGATGTAGTCCATGTGTCTTAGGGCCTGATTACGAGTTTGGTGGTCTAACAGCCCTAGAACCATGCCCACATCGTTCATTGCACGACTATGCCGGCCATCCACCATCCGCCGTATTACGAGTTGGGCTGTATGAAACACTGACTGAGGCCTCGGTGGGCTACCCGGCAGGATCGTGGTGGTCTGAAATGTCGGTGGTGCATTCAACAATGCCGCCAGGTTCGCGGTCCACCCGCAGAGCATGTGTGACTACATAGTTGTTCTCGCGGTCTCACATCGGTGCTCAACAAAAGGCAGTACCCCAATGACTCTTGACCGCTGTGATACGTGCAAAAAAAAAAGAGCAGTGACCATTGGATGGATTGAAAAACTACACACCTAATGTGCTGTGGCAAGTGGCTATGCCTGCAAATCAGACTATAAAACACACCCCATCTCTGTCCACAATCCTTTGCTTCCAAACTGTATCCCTGCAAGACAGACAGACATTTACTGCACTTGTTAGATAAGGCACCCCTTTTTTTCTGATTCACATTTAGCACTCTCCACCACCAGAAACTTTTTTCATTTTTTTGCACCTTTTTTGCTCTATCACTTGTTTGTACTTCATCCACATACTTACTCACATTTTTGATTTTGTCACCATGCCTGCAAAAAAAAAACCTAGCTTCACTGAGCAAGAGTTGACAGCCATGGTGAATGAAATCATTAGAGTAGAGCCACACATTTTCAGGTCCCAAGCCCAGCATACTCCTCACAGTAGGAAAATAGAAATGTGGGACAAGATAGCCAACAGAGTAAATGCTGTAGGTAACACCCTGCACACACATGGAGACACTAAGAAGAGGTGGAACGACCTCCGGCTGAAGGTCCATAGCAAGTACAACAGCTACCACCAGGAGGATCAGAGGACTGGCGGTGGCCATCCCAGTGTACCATTACAATTCTTACCCTGGGAGGAGAAGATCGTGGCCATCCTGCATACTGACGGCTTGTCATGAATAGAGGGAGGAGTGGACTCTGGTAAGTTACACTTCAAGAACTGCCACAATATCACAATGTCCTGTTTGCTCTATACTCTGCTTTTCCTAATCTGTTCTCTATCTACTTTTCTAACATGCAATGCTCAAAGTATCTGATATGTTGGAATGTCTGTGACAATGGGTATTGTTGAATGTAAGAACATATGTATTCAACTCCAGGACATGCTACATGTTGCAATGCCGTCTGCGAGTGCATTTCTATTACAATATCTATAAAATGTAAATGTATGGTCCATCCCAAATGCATGTTGCCAGCAGCGATGGTATATGGATTGTTTCTCAAGTGCTGATAAAGTGATATTAAAGTGACTACAACTACAATGATGTCTTGTGAATGCAATTCTAACCTAGATGCTACATTCCTTTGGCCTTTTGCTCTCTTGTCTCCCATGTTACAACTGATGTTATCTGTTCATGCAGTTACAATAACTCATGTGTTGCTAAAGTGAGACTGAAGTGACTACAACTACCATGAGGCCTTGCGATTGCAACTCTAACCAAGATGCTACACTCCTTTTGTCCTTTACTCTCTTTGCTCCCATGTAACAATTGATCTTCACTCATCATGGACTGTGCAATGTACGTACAATGCTCCAATCAGGTATACATATTAATACTTTGCTTGAAGGTGTCCTGGACCCATCAACTCTAACTATGATGGCATCAGTGACACCTTAACAAAAGTGTACCCCTAATATATATCGGCCATTATGGAAACTCAGCTGATCAGCACTGCCAAGTGACCCCTGATTCTGTACTTCTCACATGATGAACAATGCTAAATATACAACCAATCTGGGTGTTTGCCTGAATTAGACACACTTAGGCCTTAGAATGGACAAATAAACATGGTATGACTACACTGTGTTTGAAGCTTAGTTTTGAAGATGTCAAGTCTATCCCTAAAGCAAAATGGACACATATCTGCACAGTTAATGAGATGATGAATACTACTACATGTATTGAATGTCTACAAATGTCTTGTAATCACCTTCAGCTCCACGCAAATAGATGACAATACCAAACTATATCTATTTTGTTCCATTCTAGGTCACCATTTACCTTGACACAAACAATGTGTGTTAGACCTGGCACCATTGGCGTGGGTTTCCCCTGTATTTTTGCCTTTTGCCTCCTGTGCTTTTGCTGTGTGTTAGACGGTGTAGAGACTAAAAATCAAATTTTTTATTCCGAAAGGACAAAATATCGATTCCAAAATATCGAGAGGACAGAATATAGAAAAGACATAATATAGTTGGAAAAAATATCGACATATAGGTAAGTAATAAAGAATGTCATTATATCGAATTTTATAATATCGATTTTTTTAAAATTGTTTTATATGTTACTATATGTGTTAAAAATATATAATATTTTTTTAATGTATGTTACAATTTTTTTAAGGTAATGGATTTTATGTGAATTAATTTTTGCGTATATTAGTTCCGTAGCGGGTTGTGCGTTTATAGGGGAATAGGGTGGGAAGTAATTTAATTTACATTATAAAAATTAATAATTTACTAATTAATAATTTAGGGGCCCATTACGATGTCGTGCGGAAGCACTACCGCCGTGCTGTCGGAGGCAAAAACCGCTAGTTACCGTCCACCAGCAACGGCCCACACGCCCGCAAAATTAGGATGTGAAAAGTCAGGCAAACACCGCCCGTAAGCCTGCGACGCCGCCCGCCATCAAAGTGCGCCTGTCTACGTAGCGGCGCGAGCCAATGGAGACACACCGTCCGACGAAATGACGTACCGCCCGGCGTACAAATTACGATGCCACAACCAAACAGCCTCACCGGCAAAGAGACACCACACGAGATACCAAGGCGGAAACCCGACTGTTCAGTACGGAGACTAAAAAGGCGGCCCACCCAGAGATGAATCCTGCACTCCAGGCCATCCCCATGCTCTACCTGATGCACCACCTAGGAGTGAACATGCCACGACGACGCAGGTAGGCAGACACACAACAAGGGCACGCAAACACTGCACACAATGCAAGGGCGGAAAAACTGAACATGGCCCCCCCAGACACCCCTGTGTGGACAGGACACATCCACCACTGTACCCACACATGTCCCACCTGTCAAAATAAAAAAACTCGCAACATCCTGGGCACCCGCTACCCGGGACCAGGAAGTGACGTCCCCGTCACGGCACCGCAGCGCAGAGGCGATGACGCAGGTACACATGTGCACAACACAGAGGCCAATGACAGCGCCATGCATGGGCTGCACACAAACACCATAGGGTCACAATTACACACCCCACACACCAGCCCCACCCTGAAGGCACATGTCACGTGGCCTTCCTGCATCAGTCATGTCCCCAACCGACAACTCACAGTTGTCAACTTGATGTCACACAAGTGTCCCGAACAGGGGAGTAATGTGATGGCAAAATAGGACACACCCTTGTGTGCAAAACATGGAGAAGCACACAGCGGCTGCTACATAACAGCGCAGAATATGGACATTGTCCGCAAAAGGCACGCCAGTCTCATCCAAAATACCTATACCATCCTGCTCGCAATATCAAGCCATGCAATGTACAAAATGGAAAAACCCTGCTGCCTGAGAACAGGTGTTCCCAATCACTACACCCACACAGAAGCCTCAATGTACAGCGGCAACGGAGTGTCCCGCCCACACACGGGAGAGCAGATAGCACTGAATGGCCTTCCATTCCTACTCTGAAATCACATTGCAACAAATTATGCCGGAGAATGGAGCCATTGTACCAACAAGAAGCCAAACATAGCCATGCAGAGTAAAACTTCCACTGGCAGATAGCGCCTAACATGAAAGAAAGATAATACTACAAGATACAATTATACCACTCCTCCATGTGGGCCAAATGCAAGTAATCTGGAAAGAGTCAGACACCACTGGCCTTGACCATTCATTGAAGCATGTGGGATGAGGGCCTGTGTCCTCCGCCCAAGCTATACCCCAAGTCCTGCCGCCGTACATCCATTCCAGAATTCCCTGCATCGTCGGAGGTTGCACTCTGCTGACTGCTCAGGCAGCCGGAGCACGCCATCACATCACCCAGTAGCAAAATGGCTGTTGCACCACTGCTTCTCAACTACGCCCGACAGATCAAGCTGTACAGTGACAGCTTGCTACACATAGTGGGCTGTTCAAATCTGGCTATGCTGAATGTAAGTTACCGAGTAACTTACCGCATTGCAATGTTCAGCTGCGTCATCCCCATTTTCTACTGTCGGAGGTGTCCGTTCCACTGTCCTGTGGATTTATGTCTCTCCAACCCGGCATGTCCAAAGGCGGACTTGGTACACTTGTTTGCACCCCAGGATGCCCACGACAGGATCTGTTCAGTGTATGGGGGCATGGCGTATGTGGCAGCAATCGGGGACACACTGCAATGGGACCAGTGTGCCTCCACACAACGTCTTCTGGATCACAGTTTCATCGAATGTCATCCAACATGTCCCATCAAGCTTCTACAAGGGACAACTTACGACGAACACGTTGCTACCCACCATCCGCTTCATTGGATGTCATCCATGTTTACCATCAATGGGATGGATGCCCTGCTGGAAGGTATCGCATACATGACAACTTGTCAATTCATGGGTCCCCGACTCAATACCCCCAATTGAACATTGATGTTCAACACCGTACCTATGCTTGGCTTTCGCACGGAGTGGGCAGTTAGCTGTACAACAACTATACCATACAATCTGCAACTAACACCTTACCATCAACTCCACTGCCATGACATCTGACATTTTCGGGACATGCACTCTGTTCCTCACCATATCCCGTGTCTCTGCATGAACAGGGGGAGGCAGAGGTATGGGACTTGTGTACAGTAACCACATGGCCAATACTGCACGAACAACTATGCTATAATATGTATTCTGCGCACCTGGACACATGCACCTGTCAGTGCACACTAATCACGCATTACAAACAGAAAGCATACCATCATCATGGAGAGGGAGCATCTTCCATCCAATATTCAAAGCAGGCGCTCGATCGGACCCGGCTAATTACAGATTGATCGACCTTATCGATGTAGAGGCCAAAAAATATGCATCTAACCTCCTCACAGCTTTGGAAGAATGGGTCACTACAAATAAGATCCTGCCGATCACACAGACCGGGTTCAGGCTGGGAACAAATACAATGTGTAACTTGCTAGCCTTGAACCTTCTCGTCGAAAAAGCTAAGGGCAAATCTACCAAATTGTACACATGTTTTGTCGATCTAAAAGCAGCGTTTGATACAGTACCCAGGGACCTACTATGGCAAAAGATGGCAAACTGGGGCATTCCGCCAAGCTTATTGCGGGCCATTGTTAACCTGTACACATCTACGTGGGTCAAGATAAAATTAGGGAATGGCGAAAGAACAACCGCAAGGATCCCAACGTACATCGGCCTAAAGCAGGGATGTGTACTGGCCCCCACTCTATTTAACATCTTTACGGCAGACCTGGATAAGAGGCTATCAGAAATGCAAAGCGATCCGCCAAAGTTAGCACACTGCAAAATAAGAAGCCTGCAGTATGCGGATGACATATTGCTATGCAGCCTCACGCCGGAGGGTTTACAACGCTCTATCACAACGCTGCTTGAATTCACCGGGGAGCATGGTCTGTGCCTCAACTACAAAAAAACTAAGGTTATCTGCTTTCCCACATACAAAGGGCAAAACAAAAAATTAAAATGGCACGCAGCAGGAAACATCATCGAACAGTGTGCTGAATACAAGTACTTAGGAGTGGTGGTAGACTCAAATTTTACATTAAAAGCCCATCAATCAAACAGAAAATCTCAGGCAAACAAACTACGCTTTGCTTTAACTCTACTAAAAACAAAACTGAAGTGCCCATCCAATTCACATCTATAAAAATTAAAAGCTGCCAAATATCTTCCAACTCTCACGTATGGGTCTGAACTATTAAAGGACAAGATGCTAACTTTTTAAATGTCGAACAATCAGGGTTATTCAAACATATATTTCGTATCCCACAGTTCGCATCCCAAGCACAAGTACGTTTGGAATTTGGGTTACTGAATCAGTACCCAGTGAGACAAGCAGCAATTATTAAGATGTGTTGGAAATTGAAAGCAGCACAAGAGGTCTCCTTGATGGGGTACTGTTGGACCGAAATAAAAAACCAGACAAAGGGAAAAAACACCTGGAAAACAGTATTAGAAGAAGCATTAACAACCCTTAACATGCAAGACGCCTGGAATACCAATTGTAGCTTTGCAGCCTTTAAAAAAATAGCTAACAATGCTGCTAAACAAAAAGCCTGGATTACAGACAAAGCTGCCTTGACTAAGAAAAACACGGCTGGATGGTATTATCCTCATATGAGAGTCGATCGCCCCAACCATATCTAGTCCAATATATAACACCAACAACACAACAATTGTTACTTCAAATCCAGGTTGGGGGCTTTCACCTCAAAAGACCAAGTTCCAGCATGGAGACAAAAATGGCCAACCTTACTCTGCAGACTCTGTGGCCAAGGAGAAGAAACTTTGACTCATTTCTTGTGCATCTGTCCGACCGTCAATAACTTGAGACGCTATTATTTATTACAGGCATTCCGCACACATCAAATCAGATCATGTCGGCCAGCGGTAATGTTAGCACTGAACAGTCAACTGCTACAGGTAGCATGCAGGGCCACCAAATTCTTGCAGAAAATCAGCTTATTATTACAGAAAGCTGAAAAAGAAGTACTCTTGAATTCCTGAGCCCTGGCTACAAGGGATGCCAAACCGATTGGATTTTATTCTAGGTTTAATCATGCAATTGGTATACCGTTATTTTAGAATGTAACATACTGTAGAGCATGAAATTTAATGAACATAATTTTAAAATTGAGGAGCAAATCCCAATATAGAATTTTTTTCAATGCTAAATATGTAAATATGATATCACATGCCATCATGTAAACTCTTTTTACTTTTTAATATTATCTGGATGATTTTTTAGCACAAAAATTGTAATGGTTTTAATTAACTATATACAATAAAATTTACTTGACTTGCACACTTATCTGTCTGCTGTATTACGTGAGAACTGTCACCTCACCTTTGTCTGTACTTCCGTGCCAGGACTTTTGCATGGAC
>CAWUFW010028805.1:0-20535 GCA_963921515.1 Calotriton arnoldi | reverse complement strand
CTCACGGGTCCATAACAACACCTGGAGACTACTAACCCCATAACTTACCCCGGTACACAAGCAAGCCCCGGGCCAGCACCCAAGTACATTCAATTCCTCAAACAACACAAGAAGTGATATGATTGGTTAAACTCAGCCACATTTATCGATTCTGAAAGGGTCGCTAATGACCTACCTCTATGGTTGGGCGGAGCTCGCTGAGTTGCACTACGTGGAATTCCATGGAGTTGCATAAAAACTCCGTAGTGTTCCGCAAAAGTTCCGCGAGCAGGCGGGGTCACTCCACTCAGCCTCCCCTACTCAAAAATACATCTTACCATAAACATACAGTGAAAGGAACTGACGTTTTACAAAGTAAGCAAAAATAAGACATACTACAGCCAGCAGACTTTTCCATCACAAAGGAACCATAGTCAATCACGGCTCATTGTTTGGGCAAAAACAATGCTTCGCTTAGCTCTGCTGAAACTGCTTTTGTTTTTTAGACCACACGGTGCCCGCTGCCCACCCACCAAGGGTGCCCAAATGCCCACCCACCACTGGCAGTGACTGACCTTTTAACCCTCTACGTCGAGCAGATGCAGGAATGAAACAAGCCGCCTAGATCAGGAGGTTTTACACGCAGGGCATGCTTTGCTCTCCAAGGCATGCTTAGCCCTCCATGAAGCACCGGAGTCCAGGCTCGGCAGAGTTCTGTTATTCTTTTCTCACGTGTGTTTTCTTGCTCTGAACTTTTCTCCTCCCGTAGCATTTCCCTTCACTGCCTCTCACTCCCCCTCCCGCCCCCTTTAGTTTAGTGCAGACCAAACATCCTCTCCTTGTCCCAGAAGCAGTAATGTACTTGGAAAGAGGGAGTCTGCATCTCAGGTTTCATATCTGAGTGCCAAAAAAAGCCCCCAACAGTCCTTTTCAATGCAGCTCACTCTGTTTTGGCCTGGGAACACAGGAGTGTCTAATCAGCACAAATAACCATGAGCTCCTGCACCAATCACCAAGGCGAAGCTTCGGCCGGGGTTCCTCTCAGTGTCGTCCCAGCTAAGGCAGCTGGAAACCCCTTATTGGCCAGGCGACGGGGACCACTGCTGGGGAGCAGTCTGTACTCTCTGCACCCCCTTCAGCCCACTTCTCCCGCACCACCATCAACACAGAGTTGCACCAAGGAGAGCCACCCGACACTTCACGTCATGAGGGCATCACTTTCTGTGGCTGCCTCCCCGTTGTAAGCTCTCCTTCCAGATGCAGCATCACAAAGCGTCAGCGTATAGTAGACTTCTTCACAACTCCTCTTCGTCGCGGCAGTGAGTGTGGTTTAAGTTCTGCGATCATATTGAATTGTTTATCGCTGATTATTACTAGTCTGTTAGTGTGCTGCGTCTGTTTGTCAGACTTTTTAATTTACGGACAAAGCAAAGACTTTCTTTACTTGCCCTGATGCCAGCCTTTTCATAGTAAATAATGCAGCCAAGAGTAGACCTCGCTTTCTAGGGACTGGGCGAACGTGAGTGCAGTAGTGCACCACGGTGCTGGTAACTCCGCTCCGCCGGTGGCTAGCAGAGTTTTTATGCCCAACTCTGCTATACAAGCGGAGCATGGAGTGGCAAAAACCTCGAGAACTCCACCGGTAGAGCGGAGTTGACTGCCCACCCTTACCTACCTCATCAATATTCATGAGGTAGGTTGCAATTTGCGATCCATCCTGAATTACCTGTAATCACAGGGATGGTGACCTTCTGGGGTCAGCTGACCGCCTGTGATTGCTTTTTTAATGAATCAATTCTTTTTATTGCAATGCAGCCTGTTTCGCTTAAAGGAAAACGGGATGCATTTCAAAAATAAAAATGAAAAGCTACCTTTTCATTTTTCACAAGTAGGCAGGGGTCCGTGGGACCACTGCCTACTATTAAAAATGTTGATGCCCACATTCACAAAGGGGAAGGATTTGCGAAAGGGTTACCACCTCCTTCACGGAGTTGGTAAAATATGAATGTTGTGCAACTGCATTCTGGTCGCAAAACATTCATACATACCTCTGTGATGTGCTATTAGGAAGGGACACCCTTAGCATGCCCCTTCCTAATACCGACTCACAAACCCTGTTTTGCGAGTTGGTAATAGGTTACCGACTCACAAAATAGGGTTGGTACATGCTGACAGCTGTTTTAGCGGTTGCAAATGGCCTGATTCTCTTTTTGCAACAGCTAAAAACGTCGAACGCTGGCCTCATATGTACTATTGTTCTAATAGGTCGGTTCTTAAAAATCCAAATTGAAGTGAGTAAGAAGTTGATCTACCTCATACATATTAGAGAGGTAGGTTACTCGTAGTGTTCCACAACAATTAGTTTCCATCACAAAGGTGGTGGCGGACCACCATGTCTGTGATTGCTTTTAAATAAATAAATAAATCAGCCTATTGTTTTAAATACAGCCTGTTTTTCCTAAGAGAAACGGGCTCCATTTAAAAAAAAAAAAAAATTATGTTTTGAAAACTTGCTGTAAGAGCAAGCAATGGTCCCATGGACCACAGCCTACTCTTAACAATAGTTTTTTTACTATTAAAAAATGGCAAGTAGTCAGTAAAATATTAATGTTTTTCTGGCCAAATTTCTGTTGCTAAACATTAATACATGCAATAAGGAATCTCCAGGGACTCCCTAAACATGTCCCTTTCAAATATAGATTCGGTTTGATTTCCTAAACCCATTTGGCGATTTAGAAGCCTGTTACAAAATCACTACATAGGAGTAGCGCATTGCAAAAACATATTAACTGGCCGCAAACCCAACAATATACCAAATCACAGGGTTTGTGCAGTAAATGCATTCATGCATATGCCCTAAAGTTACCAGAAAATGAACACTTTTTGGACCCCTCCTACATCCTACTTCTCAGATTTGCTTTCAGCTCAGGATATCAAAGGTAAGTTAAACAATACCTCCTTGATCTGTGATGTCATCAGTGATGTCATTTGAGATGTCATCAGTGATGTCATCAGTGAAGTCACTGACCATGCCATGAATGATGTAATATGTGACGTCATCAGCAGTGCATTGCGGGGCGCGAGTTATAGTTAGTTCAACTAACTATAACGGCCGAATTCTCTGGTTTTGTACGAGTGAAATGTCCAGCTAACTATAACGTCCCTGAAACCTGTCGTTTTTTCAGTGAATTTCTAAGGCTTTTTAAATGTTAATTTCAAACTATAACGTCCCTGAAACCTATGGATTTTTCAGTGAATTTCAAAGGTTTTTTAAATGCTAATTTCTAACTATAACGTCCCTGAAACCTACGTTTTTTTTCAGTGAATTTCTAAGGTTTTTTAAATGCTAGTTTCAAACTATGCCTACAGAGGTAGGACATGTGCAGAAAGAGGAAGAAAGGCGCAGAAAGAAGCAAGAGAAATGCAGAAAGAGGCAACAGAAGTCCAGAAAGAGGAAGAAAGGTGCAGAAAGAAGCAAGAGATATGCAGAAAGAACCAACAGAGGTGCAGAAAGAGGCCTTGTTGCAAAGTAATCCTGTGCCCTGGGCACCCCCAACTTTTGCTGACTGGTACTGGTGGTAACTGACTCTGACTGACCCTGGGCTCTGCCTAACCAGGCCCAGAGCCACTGCTATGCTTAAAGACACTTAGAATGCAGTAAAAACACCTACATACACTAGGGTACCCTATGGGTTGGGGTACCCCTGTGATTGGCATGACCTCCCCTGTAAGGCCCTAGTACATAATCAGGCAGGGGGATTAAAACTACCTCTATGTCCCTAGCATATAATAGGGCATGACAGTTTAGAGGCCCACAGCCCTTTTCTGCACTTGCATGTGTGCACTGCTGAGCCTGAGGTCAGTTTAAAAGTAGCCCTGTGTGTGCAGAAAGAGACAAGAGAGGTGCAGAAAGAGGCAAGAGAGGTGCAGAAAGAGGGAAGAAGGGTGCATAAAGAGGCAAGAGACGTGCAGAAAGAAGCAAGAGAGGCGCATAAAGAAGCAAGAGAAGTACAGAAAGAAGCAATAGAGGTGCAGATAGAGGGAAGAGGGGTGCAGAAAGATGCAAGAGAAGTGTAGAAAGAAGCAACAGATGTACAGAAAGAGGCAAGAGAAGTTCAGAAAGAGGCAGCAGAGGTGCAGAAAGAGGTAACAGGGGTGCAGAAAGAGAGAAGAGGGGTGCCGAAAGAGGCAAGAGGGGTGCAGAAGTTTGCAAGAGATGTGCAGAAAGAAGCAAGAGCAGTGCAGTAAGAAACAACAGGTGCAGAAGGAGGCAAGAGGCGTACAGTAAGAGGCAAAAGAAGAGTAGAAACAAGCAAAAGAGATGCTGAAAGAGGCTAGAGGGTGCAGAAAGAGGCTAGAGATGTGCAGAAAGAGGCAAGAGAGGTGCACAAAGAGGGAAGAAGGGTACAGAAAGAGGCAAGGTGGGTGCAGAAAGAAGCAAGAGAGGTGTAGAAAGAAGCAAGAGAAGTGCAGAAAGAAACAGCAGAGGTACAGAAAGAAGCAAGAGCAGTGCAGAAAGAACCAAGAGCAGTGCAGAAAGAGGCAAGAGGGATGCAGAAAGAGGCAAGAGAAGTGCAGAAAGAAGCAAAAGAGGTGCAGAAAGAGGCAAGAGGGGTGCAGAAAGAGGCAAGAGCAGTGCAGAAAGAACCAAGAGATGTGCAGGAAAAGGGAAGAAGGGTGCAGAAAGAGGCACGAGGGTACAGAAAGAAGTAGGAGAGGTGTAGAAAGAAGCAAGAGAAGTGCAGAAAGAAGAAACAGAGGTGCAGAAAGAGGCAAGAGGAATGCAGAAAGAGGCAAGAGATGTGCAGAAGGAAGCAACAGAGGTGCAGAAGGAGGGAAGAAAAGTGCAGAAAGAGGCAAGAGATTTGCAGAAACAGGCAAAAGAGGTGTACAAAGAGGGAACAGCGGTGCACACAGAGGCAAGAGAGGTACAGAAAGAACCAATAGAGGTGCAGAATGAGGCAAGAGGGGTGCAGAAATGTGCAAGAGAGTAGCAGATAGAAGCAAGAGCAGTGCAGAAAGAACCAACAGAGGTTCAGAAAGAGGCAAGAGGGGTGCAGAAAGAGGCAAGAGAGGAGCAGAAAGAGGCAAGAGAGGTGCACACAGAGGCACGAGGGGTACAGAAATTTGCAAAAGAGGTGCAGAAAGAAGCAAGAGAAGTGCAGAAAGAAGTAACAGAGGTGCGGAAAGAGGCAAGAGGGGTGCAGAAAGAAGCAAGAGAAGTGCAGAAAGAAGGAACAGAGGTGCAGAAAGATGCGAGAGGTGCAGAAACAAGCAAGAGAAGTGCAGAAAGAGGCAAGAGAATTGCTGAAAGAAGCAACAGAGGTGTAGAAAGAAGCAAGAGAAGTGCAGAAAGAGGCAAGTGAGGTGCAGAAAATTGCAAGAGAACTGCAGAAAGTGGCAAGAGGGATGCAAAAAGGGAAAAAGGGTGCAGAAAGAAGCAAGAGAGGTGCAGAAAGAGGGAAGACGATTGCAGAAAGAGACAACAGGGGTGCAGAAAGGAGCAAGTGAGGTGCAGAAAGAGGCAAAAGAAGTGCAGAAAGAAGCAACAGAGGTACAGAAGGAGGCAAGAGAACTGCAGAAAGAGGCAAGAAAGTTGCAGAAACAGGCAAAAGAGGTGCAGAAAGAGGGAATAGGGGTGCAGACAGAGGCAAGAGAGGTGCAGAAAGTGGGAAGAGGGGTGCAGAAAGAGACAAGAGATGTGCAGAAATTTGCAAGAGAGGTGCAGAAAGAAGCAAGAGCAGTGCAGAAAGATGCAAGAGAAGTGCAGAAAGGAGCAAGTGAGGTGGAGTAATAGGGAAGAGGGTGCAGAAAGAGGTGGGAGAGGTGCAGAAAGAGGCAACAGAGGTGCAGAAGGAGGCAAGAGAACTGCACAAAGAGGCAAAAGAGTTGCAGAAACATACCAAAGAGGTGCAGAAAGAGGGAACAGGGGTTCAGAAAGAGGCAAGAGAAATGCAGAAAGAAGCAAGAGCAGTGCAGAAAGAAGCAACAGAGATGCAGAAAGAGGCAAGAGGGTGGATAAGTTTGCAAAAGAGGTGCAGAAAGAAGCAAGAGCAGTGCAGAAAGAACCAACAGAGGTACAAAAACAGGCAAGAGGGGTGCAGAAAGAGGCAACAGAGGTACAGAAGGAGGTAAGAGAACTGCACAAAGAGGCAAGAGAGTTACAGAAACATACAAAAGAGGTGCAGAAAGAGGGAACAGGGGTGCAGAAAGAGGCAAGAGAAATGCAGAAAGAAGCAAGAGGAGTGCAGAAAGAAGCAATAGAGGTGCAGAAAGAGGCAAGAGGGGTGCAGAAAGAGGCAAGAGCAGTGCAGAAAGAACCAAGAGCAGTGCAGAAAGAACCAAGAGATGCGTTCAAAGAGGCAAGAGAGGTGCAGAAATAGGGAAGAAGGGTGCAGAAAGAAGCAAGAGAAGTGCAGAAAGAAGCAAGTGAGGTGCAGAAGGAGGCAAGAGAACTGCAGAAAGAGGCAAGTGAGTTGCAGAAACAGGTAAAAGGGGTGCAGAAAGAGGGAACAGGTGTGCAGACAGAGGCAAGAGAGGTGCAGAAATAGGGAAGAGGGTACAGAAAGAGGCAAGAGGGATGCAGAGATTTGCAACAGAGGTGCAGATAGAAGCAAGAGCAGTGCAGAAAGAACCAACAGAGATGCAGAAAGATAAAAGAGGGGTACAGAAAGAGGCAAGAAAAGTGCAGAAAGAAGCAAAAGAGGTCAGAAAGAGGCAAGAGAACTGCAGAAAAAGGCAAGAGAGGTGCAGAAAGAGGCAGGAGTTGCACAAAGAGGCAAAAGGGTACAGAAAGAGGTAAGAAGAGTGCAGAAAGAACCAAGAAAAGTGCAGAAAGAAGCAACAGAGGTGCTGAAAGAGGTAAGAGGGGTGCAGAAAGAGGCAAGAGAAGTATAGAAAGAAGCAACAGGGGTGCTGAAAGAGGCAATAGAGGTGCAGAAACAGGCAAGAAAGGTGCAGAAAGAGGGTACAGGGGTGCATAAAGAGGTAAGAGGGATACAAAAATTTGCAAGAGAAGTGCAGAAAGAAGCAAGAGAGGTGGAGAAATAGGGAAGAGGGGTGCAGAAAGAGGCAAGAGGGATGCAGAAATTTGCAAAAGAGGTGCAGAAAGAAGCAACAGAGTTGCAAAAAGAGGCAAGAGGGGTCCACAAAGAGGTAGGAGAGGTACACAAAGAGGCAAGAGGGGTACAGTAAGAGGCTGGAGGGGTGCAGAAAGAAGCAACAGAGGTGCAGAAAGAAGCAACAGAGGTACAGAAAGAGGCAAGAGAGGTGCAGAAACAGGCAGGAAAGGTGCAGAAAGAGGGAACAGGGGAGCAGAAAGAGGCAAGAGAGGTGCAGAAAGAGGAAAGAGGGGTGCAGAAAGAGGCAAGAGGGTGCAGAAAGAAGCAAGTGAGGTGCAGAAAGAGGCAACAGAGGTGCAGAAAGACACAAGAGAGGTGCAGAAACAAGCAACAGAAGTGCAGAAAGAGGCAAGAGAATTGCTGAAAGAAGCAACAGAGGTGTAGAAAGAAGCAAGAGAAGTGCAGAAAGAGGCAAGTGAGGTACAGAAAGAGGCAAGAGAGGTGCAGAAAATGACAAGAAAACTGCAGAAAGAGGCAAGAGGGATGCAAAAGGGAAGAAGGGTTCAGAAAGAAGCCAGAGAGGTGCAGACAGAGGGAAGACGGGTGCAGAAAGAGGCAAAAGAAGTGCAGAAAGAAGCAACAGAGGTGCCGAAGGAGGCAAAAGAACTGCAGAAAGAGGCAAGAAAGTTGCAGAAACAGGCAAAAGAGGTGCAGAAAGAGGGAACAGGGGTGCAGACAGAGGCAAGAGAGGTGCAGAAAGTGGGAAGAGGGTGCAGAAAAAGGCAAGAGGAGTGCAGAAATTTGCAAGAGAGGTGCAGAAAGAAGCAAGAGCAGTGCAAAAGAACCAACAGAAGTGCAGAAAGAGGCATGAGGGTGCAGAAAGAGGCAAGAGAATTGCAGAAAGAGGCAAGAGAATTGCAGAAAGAGGCAACAGAGGTGCCGAAAGATGCAAGAGGGGTGCAGAAAGAGGCAACAGAAGTGCAGAAAGAGGCAACAGAAGTGCAGAAAGAAGCAACAGAGGTGCAGAAAGAGGCAAGAGAAGTGCAGAAAGATGCAAGAGATATGCAGAAACAGGCAGGAGAGGTGCAGAAAGAGGGAACAGGGGTAAAGAAAGAGGCAAAAGAGGTGTAGAAAGGGGGAAGAAGGGGGCAGTAAGAGGCAAGTGGGATACAGAAAGAAGCAAGTGAGGTGCAGAAAGAGGTAACAGAGGTGCAGAAAGAGGCAACAGAGGTGCAGAAAGTGCAAGAGATGAGTAGAACGAGGCAAAAGAAGTGCAGAAAAGAAAGAAAGGTGCAGAAAGAAGCAACAGAAATCCAGAAAGAGGCAAGAGAGGCTCAGAGAGAAGCAAAAGTGGTTTACACACAATTAGCACCAATTTAATACCCACATTTAGCAATAAGTAACAGGTGACCATTCTAGGTTTGCAAAGGGCCTTCCACCACGCTGTAACACTTGTCGCTGCATTTTTAGTAACGTTTGAGCCAGAATTTTTTTTGTTCAAATCTGCAGATTATGCAGCAGATGATGGATTATGTGGCAAATGCGGAAAATGTATAATTGTGCAAAAGTCGGTGCAGCCAAACAGTCGCATAATTCCAGTGGCCCTGCTCATACCTCTGCATAGGTCCAGAAGTGCTCCTCAGTGGTTCCTTTGTTTTTTTGTCTTATTGAGTTTATAGTTTAGCTTCTATGGAAACGAGGAAGACTAAACTTGAGGTTACAGCTCCACAACACAGACTATCATACCACACAATTACTCTCCATTACACATAATCCCACTCTACATAATTCCTACACACTAAATACCACATACTTTCTATCCACATAATTTCACTGCACAACATACCACATAATTCCACTACACACAACCTACACCCACTCCACTCCAAGAAACATTAATAAAACACTTTTACATTTATAACACCAATAGCTCTAACTCTCGCAAATGCGAAACATATTACATTACAAATGCTTCTTCAACTGGTAGTCGTGTTTGGAGAGTGGTGGAGAAAGGGGCCTGGGCCTCCAACCAGCGCTCAGGAATTCCGCTGCGTAGGACTTACAGGAGGTACCAGGAGGGCTTCTTTGCCCCCAAAGTCCCTCAGGAGTAAAGTGGACTTCATTCCCCAACCCGTAGTGTGCCAGGAGGCACATTTGCAGAGTGGTGGAGAAAGGGAGGGCGTGGCCTCCGAAGACCTCTTGGCAATTCCACTGTGTGGGACTTACTGGACATAACAGGAGGGGTAGTTAGACCCCAAGGACAACCTTGGGGGACAACTACCCCTCCTATTACCTCCAGTAAGTCCCACACAGAGCACTGGTAAGTATTCATAGCAGGCCACGCCCCTTTGACCACCAGTATGCAAACGCGCTCCCTGGTGCGCTCTTCCATGGGGATTAAAGTCCCCTTCGCTGCTGGGGGTCCTTAGGGGCCAACTAGCCTACCTGATACCTCCAGTAAGCCCCAGATAGTGGGATTGCTGAGAGGTGGACACAGACCATGCCCCTTTCTCCAACACTCTGCAAATGCTCCTCCGGGCGCGCTCTTGTTTAGGGGATGAAGTCCCCTTGCCTTCTGAGGGTCTCTGGGCGCCAACTGGCCCTCCTGTTATCTCTAGTAAGCCCCACACAGCTGGATTGCTGAGAGTGGTCCAAGGCCATTTTTTTTTTTTTTAAACGGGAAGGGGGCCGCGGGGCCCCCTCCCATGGCCGATTTCGGCCCCGGGGACCCCATCCCCCGGGGCATGGCCACATTTTAAAAAAATTATTTTTAAGGAGGGGGGCTGCGCGGCCCCCCTCCTGAGGCCATTATTGGCCCCGGTGACCCCATCCCCGGGGCTTTGCCTCGTTCTTTTTTTAAATTTTCTTTTATTTAGGGAGGGGGACCGTGGGGGAGCCCGAATGCCCCCGCGGTCCCAGCCGGCCCCCGCTGTGGGAGCCGGCATTGCTTTTGGACAAGGGGAGCTGTTAACATGCAGCTCACCTTGTCCAAAAGCAATTCTGCTTTGCTTCTTGGAAGCAAGAGCAGGTTTCCTGCTCTCACTTCCAAGAAGCAAAGCAGTGCTTGCTATAGCCGTGCTCCCGCCCTGCCATAGCAAACAGCAATGTCCCGGGGGTAGGCACCTCAGGACATTACAAGAGCTGGCCCTGGGGGGTGGCAGTGCCCAGGGCCATCGAGGGCTCCAGGAGGGGGCCTGCATGGCCCCCCTCAACTCATTTAAACCCGGGGAGGTGGTGGTCCCCAGGGCCCAGGGGTCCACAACGGACCCCAGTATTTAAATAATTAGTGCCCCAGGGAGGTGGTGGTCCCCGGGGCAGTGTGGGGAGGGGCAGGAGCTCCCCCCATACTTCTTTCATATAATTGGAGCCCCGCGGAGGTGGCAGTCCCCGGGGCTTGGGGGGCCCGGGAGGCCCCCCACCCCTATTAAACTAAAGCCCTGGGTAAGTGGCGGTCCCCGGGGCAGCATGGGGGGAAGGAGCCCCCCATGCATTATTTTATAAATAAGCCCTGGGAAGGTGGCAGTCCCCGGGGCTGCGGGGTCCCTGTGGGCCCTCACTACATAATTAGGTATTGCCCCCTGGACCTGGCCCACCCGGGAGCTTATAGAAAACGAAGAGCAGGAGCCCGCGCTTCATTTTTTAAAACATTTTTCGCCTGCATTCGCCCACCTAGTGCAAATTCGGGCGTTTTTTTTTTTTATTGCTTTTTTTTGGCCCTGGGGGTCCTTGTGGGATCCCCTGAGCAGGCCTAGGGGGTCAGGGTGTTTCTACCCTGCCCCCTTTTTTTGTTTTTATCCTTTTTGTTACTGTTTGGCTTCCAACACTTCCTGGTTTGGAGTGTTGACAGCCAATCAGAATCAAGCCTCGTGCTCGGGAGGGTTTGTGAATCCTCCTCGGCCCTCAGATATTGATATTTTTATTTTTGAATTTCTCCAGGAACTACTGAACAGATTTACACCATGTAAAAAAAGCACGCTTTCTGAACCAAGACCTACCTTTTCGACAAATTTGGTGTACTTCCGTTCCGCAGTTCGGGCTGTAGCTTTGTCTAAATTTCCTATGGAAATTAACATGGGGAAAATGGGTTTTTGGACCCCTTTTTCTCAGCCCCACTTGACGAATCACCCTGAAACTTTCAAGACAGGAGCTGACCTGAGCGAACCATTAGTTTTAAAAATTGTGCGAAGATTGGTCAAACTGTGCCAAAGATATTGGCAAAAGAAAAAATGCTTTTTGAATAGAAACAAGGTCCTAACTATAACTACCTACTGGCAAGCGCCAGTAGGTAATATATATATATATATATATATATATATATATATATATAGATATATATCCCTGGACTTCACCACACAACATCCGCTTCCTGGACAGACGAAAACAGACCCGTTGAGGTGCAATGTGTATTTATTTTCAAAGAACGCCCTGCACCACCGCCATTACGCGTTTCGGCATCAACGATGCCTTGATCACATGACGCGCTGATGTGGTGGATATATATACTGAAAAACCAAAGGTTACAGGGACGTTATAGTTAGGCTCAGATTTCACTCGTACAAAACCATAGAAATTCAGCAGTTAGAGTTACCTGAGCAAACTATAAATTACGCCCCCGCAATGCACTGCTTATGACATCACTTGTTACATTACTCATGACATGGTCAGTGACATCACTGATGACATCTCAAATTACATCACTGATGACATCACAGATGACATAATCTAGTGAGTTTAAGTATTTTCTAAGAGTTTATGATTGTTATACATGTATACTAACCTACTACAAAAGTAAAATAAGTATAAAAGGTGCACTACTACTGAGTGATACTACTTCTAATATATACTAGTGGCTGTGTGACTTTATGTATCCTTGTGCTGATGGGTGTTTGAGAGGCTGTATGGGTGCATAAGTGGTTGAGTGAGTAGCTATGTGGGTAAGTGAGTTCCTGTGTGAGTGGCTGTATTGGTGAGTGAGTGAGTGTGTCAGCGGCTGTATGGGCGAGTGAGTGGCAGTGTGAGTGGCTCTATGGGTGGGTAAGTGGGTATGTAGCGACTGTATGGGTGAGTGAGTAGGTGTCTAAATGGCTGTATGAGTGAGTGACTGGGTGTGTAAGTGACTGTATGAGTGAGTGGCTGGTTGAGTGGGTGTTTGGTTAAGTGATTTGGTGTGTGAGTGTTTGTGTTAATGGCTGTATGCTTCAGTGAACAGATGTGTAAGTGCTTGTATGGATGTGTGAATTGGTATGTAAGTGGTTGTGTTGGTGTGTGTGTGAGTGTGTGAGTTCTTTTATGGGTTAGTGAGTATGTGAGTCAGTGACTGTAGGTAAATAAATGGGTGTGTGAGTAGCTATATGGGTGAGTGTGTGGCTATGTGACTGGCTGTATGGGTGAGTGACTGGTTGTGTGAGAGGCATATGGCTGAGTGGATGGTTGTGTGAGTGGCTGTACAAGTGAGTGAATGGGTATGTGAGTGGCTCTATGGAGGAGTGAGTGGGTGTGTGAGTACTGATATGGATATGTGAGTCATTATGCAGGTGTGTGAGTGGGCATACAAGAGGTTGTAGGGGTGTGAGTGGATGTGTGAGTGGTTCTATGGATGATGTCATCAGTGATGTCATTTGAGATGTCATCAGTGATGTCACTGACCAGGTCATGAGTGATGTAATATGTGAAGTCAATAGCAGTGCATTGCGGGGGAGTAAGTTATAGTTAGCTCAGGTAAGTATAACTGCTGAATTACTATGGTTTTGTATGAGTGAAATCGATAACGTCCTTTATATCCTAACTATAACGTCCCTGTAGCCTTTGGTTTTTAAGTGAATTTCTATGTTTTTTACTGGTAGTCGTGTTTGCAGAGTGGTGGAGAAAGGGGGCCTGGCTTTTGACCAGCTCTCAGCAACCGCACTATGTGGGACGTACTGGAGGTAACATGAGGGGTTCTTGGCCCCCAAAGAGCATCAGCATCCATGGGGACTTCATCCCCCAATCAGCAGAGTGCCAGGAGGCATGTTTACAGAGTAGTGGAGAGAGGGGTGGGGCCTCCGGTGACCTCGCAGCAATCCCACTGTGTGGAGCGTACTGTAGGTAACTGGAGGGCTTGTTGTCCCCCAAGGACCCTCAGCACCAAGGGGACATCCTCCCCAACCAGTAGTACATCAGGAGGTGCGTTTGCAGAGTGGTGGAGAAATGAGGCATGACCTCCAACAACTTCTCAGAAATCCCTCTGTTTGGGACTTACTGGAGGTAACAGGAGGGCTTGTTCACCCCCAAGGACCATCAGCATCCAAGGAGACTTCATCCCCCAACTAGTAGGGTGCCAGGAGGCATGCTAGTGAAAGGAGGCAGGGCCTCCGGCCACACGCCGGGCTGTTTTTAAAAAAATAAACAATTTATTTAAAGGGAAAGGGGGCCACGTGGCCCACTTTTCCCTAGGGACCCCATGCTCCTGGACCTAGCCTTTCTGCAATGGGGGAAGGCGACATGTGGCCCCCTCCCTGGGCTGATTTCAGCCCTGGGGACCCCATCCTCTGGGGCCCAGCCATTTTATTTATTTATTTTAATTAAGGGAACAGGCCACCCGGCCCCCATCCAGGGCCTATTTTGGCCCGGGGACCCCATTCTGCAGGGCCCGGCCTCTCTTCTTGGTGCCCTATTCCCACACTGGGCACCCAGTTCCTTTTGTTGGGGACCACAGGTGTAGCCTCAAGGCCCCCGCAGTCCCTGGTGGCTCCCCACCTCCTGTGGGAGCCGGCATTGCCTTCACTGAGAGGGAGATGCTGAACATGCAGCTCCCTCTCTATGAGCTAATTCTGCTCTGCTTCCAGCAAGCGATAGCATTCTTAATGCTCTTGCTTGCTGGAAGCGGAGCACAATTTGGTATGGCTTGGCATGAGCAGTAAAGCTCCTGCCAAGCCATAGCAAACAGCTATGTCCTGGGGCCGGGCACCCTGGGACATAGCAGGTGCCGTTCCTGGGGGATAGCGATCCCCAGGGCCATCTATGGCTCCAGGAGGGGGCCACACGCCCCTCCATTGCACAAAACAGCCCCGTGGAGGTAGTGGTCCCTGAGGCTACAGAGAGCCTTGCGCCCTCCCAACTTTAATTTTCAACATTTGCCCCTCTGAAGTAACGGCCTGCGGGGTCCCCCATGGGCCCCCTGCATTTATTTCATTTTAGCCAAAGGTAGGTGGTGGTCCCCTGGACTGAGGGGGGTTGCATGGCCCCTCGCATTGATGTTATATTTAGCCCCGGGAGGTGGCAGTCCGAGGAGCTGCGGGGGTCATGTGATCCTCCCATTAATTGCACATTTGCCCTGGGGAGGGGGCAGTCCTCAGGGCACGGGGTTGCCAAGCAGGCAACCCCACATAAATTATAAACAACGCCCCATGGAGGTGGTGGAGGTGGCGGTTCCAGGGGCTTTATGAGCCCTAGGAGGGGGCCTTTGAGCCCCCTCCTAAATATATTATGTATGCCCCCGGACCTGGCCAACCGGGGGCTCAAGATCACAGACGCGTGGGAGACCCCGTAGGACCAAAAAAGCATTATTTTAAATGTTTTGGCTGGATCGGAATTAATAAGCAAAAGACACACAATTGATGGATGGAATGCAGAACAAATCAAAACATTCACCCCCAGTCAAGTGATCTGGGTTAAATCCATCATTCTTTGCTCACCATGCCACCCCAGTTTAGACCTGGCCATATGTCAGTTTAGGCATGGCCTGGCAGTTCGGGCTGCACTGTACCCATTGGGCGCAGGGTCAAGACTGATTTGCAGATGGCTGGGTTGAAACTGGAATTGCACGGGAGCAAAAAACAATGTATTTAGGCCCAGATCTCTGTACTGGGGTGAATGTATGACATTTTTCTGCATTCTGTCCATCAATTGTTTTTTGCATCTGAATTAATAAGCCCCAGGAAGGGGGCATGCGCCCCCTCCTTTATTTTAGAAAATGTCCACAGGACTTGGCCCACCTGGGCCTGACTACTAATGAAGCGATGAAACATGCACATAGTTTTTTTACATTTTCGGCAGGAGCCACGGATCCAACACAGCTCCAGCCAAAAATGATTTTTTGGCCCTGCGGGTCCCTGTGGGGATGCCCCCAGAGGCCTAGGGGGTCAGGGTATTCCTACCCTGCCCCTTTTCTTTTTTTTTTACATTTTTTCCTAGGACTTGGATCAAGCCAAGCCCCAAGATGACTGGCAGCACTTCCTGGTTTGAAGTGCTGTAAGCCAATCAGATCTCAGCACGAGATCGGGAGGGGTCATGGATCCTCTACATTCCTACATATACAATTGGAAATTAATTTTATTAACTCCACAACTATTGAAAGGATTTACACCAAATCACAAAAAGGAACTTCTCTGAATCAACCTCTACCTTACTGCCAAATTTGGTGTAATTCTGTTAAGCAGTTCAGGCTGTAGCCGTATCTATTTATTTATTTATAAAGTTTTATATAGCGCGAACGTGACCCACGAGGGTATCAGAGCGCTTTACAGTATAAGAACATAAAAGGTTGAGGTGGTATACACACATTCAAATGTGTCACTTTGTACAATAGAAATATAAAAAATATGAATAAACAAACATAGAGGACCATGATTCTGCAGGACCTTGTACAATAGACAGTTAATGGACTTTAGGTGATTGTGCAAGCAAACATACAAATTATAGCCTCTATCGATTCATAGTGGATATAAAATGTATAGATGACCAAGGGGACCCACAGCCAATTAAGCTTTACACTACATACCATTATTGGAAAGAAAAAAAAAGGCTGTGATATAAGTCTTACATACAGTAGACTCTTCCAATCCATCTGAGATAGGCAATGGTATTCAAATCTTAGAGATGACTCGGTAACATCCTATAATTAAAACTTAGGACATGAATTTGTTCATTAGTAGTCTTTTTACTTCCTTTTTGAATGCGGTAAAGGAAGTGATTCCACGCACTAGTGGGGGTAAAGAGTTCCAAATCTTTGGTGCAATCCCTGAGAAAGCTCTACAACCAGTTCTCCTCTTATGGAAGGATTGAGGTTTCAGAAGGAAAGTGCTCGCACTTCGTAGTTGTCTGCAGCCTCCAGACCTTTCCAGCTTTAGAGCCAAGTAACTGGGTGTATTGTTGTGAATTGCTTTGTGCGTCATGCAGGCCACTTTAAGGTGTATTCTTGCCTCGTAAGGCAGCCAATTCAGTGCTTTCAAGGTTGGTGAGATGTGACTATTTCTTTTGGTTCCTGGATACCAGTCTAGCCGCAGCATTCAGTGCTGCTCTCAGCGGAGCCAACTTGTATTTGGGGAGACCACAGAGGGTGGTGCTTCCGTAGTCTAATCTTGGTAGCACTAGGGCTTGTACTGCCGTTTTTAGATCTGCCTGAGGGAGGAAGGGTTTGAGTTTCCTTAATATACTCATCTTGTGATTAGCTCCTTGGTGGCCATAGAGATGTGCGACTGCATATTCAGATGTTTGTCTATGGAGATTCCTAGGGATTTTGCTGAGTCAATGATGAGGGGGACACAGTCAAAGGAGGTTAGGTGTTTTAACCATAGGTCTAGCTTTGGTGTGTGGCTTGGTGGCGAGATGAGAATGAATTCCGTTTTTGGTATTCAACATGAGGTGGTTGTTAGTGAGCCAGCTTTGCGTGTTCAGAAGAATAGTGTTGAGGTCAATGAAGTCATCTGGCGAGGTGATTTTCAGATACAACTGGGTGTCATCCGCGTACAGCTGATATAGAATGTTCGCTGATTTCAGTGCGTTCGCCAAAGGCTCCATTAGGAGGTTGAAAAGAATGGGTGATAGGGCAGATCTCTGCGGAACACCAAGTGTGACCATAGAAGGTTGCGAGAGTGAATTCTTCATCTTGATTCTTTGAGTTCTGTTATTCAGGAAGGAGGAGAACCATTGCAACACTGTGCCTGAGAGGCCCATCCTACGTTCCAATAGGGACAGAAGGTTGTCATGCTTGACCGTATCGAAGGCGGAGGACAGATCAAGAAGTATCAAAAGGCATGATTCATTGCGGTCAAGCATTTTTAGTATATCATCCATGATGTGTGTGAGTGCAGATTCTGTGCTGTGACCTCGGCGGAAGCCCGATTGGTGACTGTCTAAGAGGTTGTAATTCTCAATGTGGTTGCTTAATTGAATTTGTACACATTTCTCCAAAAGTTTCGCCAAAGTGGGGATGTTGGTTATAGGACGGTAGTTGTTTAGATCAGATGGAGAGGCATCAGCTTTCTTTAGTATAGGTGTGACCTGCCCTATTTTAAGGCAGTCCGGAAGGACACTTTGACTCAGGGAGGCGTTTACAATTTTAGCCCATAATGGTAGGATAGATGTTTTTAAAATTTTGAACAGGGCAGGAGGCAGGGGGTCAGAGAAATGATTGGAGGGGTTGATTGCTTGAAGAGTGTTGTCGATAATTTGTTGAGAGATTGGCGAGAAGGTGTGCCAAGAGGCATTGTTTTTTGTGACTTCCCTGGATTATTAAAATGTACTTCGAATAGAGCGCCCCATTTAGGATCTTGGATCATAGTTTGCGGGAGGGCCATCTTGGATTGGATGTCTAGCTCAATGGTCTTAGTCTTTTCGTGGAAGAAATTGGCAAGCACATCACAGGTAGGTGTGGCCAGGTCATTTAATTCCCTAGAGTTAGTTGTATTGCATGATTGATGCTTGACGATTTCAAAGAGTTTTTTGGCCGGTTGATAGCTTGGTTCTGCTGAGTTCTGAAAAAGTCTGCCTTTGCCTTAAGGATCTTCCTATTGTAAGAATTCCTTAACCTTCTAAGGTGCTCAAGGTTATCCGTGGTAGGAGCCGATTTCCATAGGCGCTCTGCAACTCTTAGATGTCTACGCTCCGAGTTCAGGCCATCATTGAACCAAGGCTTGGAAATCTTAGAGGAGACGTTTTTCCTGGAGGGGCGCTATAGAGTCCAGGATTTCAAGTAACGTGGCATTGTAGAAGGTTGTGAGGTCATGTACATCAGTCATGTCCGTCATGAGGGTCAGAGCGGAGTTGCAACGGGTTACCAAGGAGATGGGGTTGATATTTTGTAAGTTCCGTTTCCATTGCCTTGTTTTTGAGGGTTGGCCCCTTTATGAGTAACTTCGATATTGATGGAGAAGAGGATGCAATAATGATCAGACCAATCGCATGGGGTGATGGATTCTAGTTGGACGATGTTTGCTTTTGCAATGATGAGGTCCAGTGTATCTCCCTTGTTATGCGTTGGGCTGTCACAGAATTGAGAGAGCTCCTGTTCTGACAGAAACTCTTTAAGACAGCCTACAATATGATCGTTTGCATTGTTCCAATGGAGGTTGAAGTCACCCAAGAAAATATGAGGAACTAGTGAGTTGGCATTGGATGCCATGATCTCCATTATCTCGTCGATACAACTCAAGTTATCGCCTGGGGGTGGTAGAATATGTGTAGCTTGCTGGCGATGCGTTTAGCATCCGAGATATTAATGCAGAGATAATCACAGGAGGTTAGCCCGATGGAGTCCGCTTGCTTGACTGATATTGAGTTACGATAAATGCAGGCTACCCCTCCTCCTAGTTTCCGATTCTATCAAGTCGGATTAGGTCATGGGAAGGAGGAACCAGTATGTCGAGAATGGGTGAGGAGGAGCTATTTAACCAAGTTTCTGTGAGGACCATAATGTCTAAATCATTCTCTACAATGAGATTGAATATATCAGTAGCATGTTTGCTAGCAGATCTGCAATTAATGAGCCCACACTTCAACTTGTTAATCGATTGGTTTAAAGTAATCTGTTCTAAGTTGATATTTGTGAGGTTATCTCTATTCACAGATCTGTTATTGAGAGTCGGTTCTCTGAGGGGATTGGTTACAATGGTTTGAATAGTGTCACAATGGGACTTGCTATTGTCAATATCCCGGGCATAGGATGTGAGGGAGGTCATCTATGTCTCTGTCTGATAATTCATCGCTTGACCTTCTAGGCCACGAAGGGGAGGGTAAATTACCCAGATTAGTGTTTATGGGGAGTGTGAATTTGGATATGCGTCTACTAGATTGGACGTTGCTTTGGTTATACTGAATAGTGTTGTCAGTGTGAGCATTCGTGGGGATGTAGTTTCTTGTTTGGCGACTGATTTGATTCACGGTGTCGTTGGTGGCTCTGTGTAAGATAAGAAGATCTTTCGTGATAATAGAAAGGTTATGCATTTCATCCTTAAGATGGGATAGGCCAGTAGCTAACTCATTAAGTTGATTGATCCAGACGGAATTGGGAAAGTAGGTAGTAGGTGTGGGCGTATAATCAGTTATGGAGGGCGATCCGCCCGTAGAGTCATTATGCATGGTCTCCAATTGCTTGGGGATATCTACATTAGGTATGGGTGTATGATCCATTATGGAGAGTGATCCGCCAGTATGTTCTATATGTAAGATAACGTTCTCCATTTGCTTAGGAATAACTTCAATAGGGGTCAATGCGTGAGGCTGAACCGGGAAGTTTAATGTGGGGTCCATGTCCATTGGTGGGGTGGTATAGAGGTTAGGCAACCTGGTGGGGGCTTCCTCGTGAAGTTGGGGAAAGGTCACTGAGTTCTGTGATTGGATGGGCGGGATGAGTGTAGCGGGTGTAAGGGTTCCCTCAGATATCGAGGAGGACAGTGGGTGAGGGGATCTAAGCGATCCACTTTGTATGAAGGAGGGAGAGGAGGGCAGAGTTGGTGGCATCCAGATTGGTGCCATCCCGCGAGGAGGGCAAGGATAACGGTGCGTCAGACATGATGAGATCGGTAGCAAAGACTAACCTTGTTTCTTCTGGTCTGGGGGTCCAGGAGTGGACTCAACCAAGCGGACTAGGTGGTGGGGATTACTGGTGGTTTCAGCACTGCTGGCGGATAGTGGTTGAGTACAACCCTATCACGCCTGGGCCAGGGGACCCATGTGTATTTGAGTCAGACGTGTCTGGGGGCTGGACACCATGATAGGAGCGACATTTGTCAGATTGGGAAAGTTTGATGTGGTATTTTGAAGAAGAGGAGTTAGGGGGACCACTAAATCCTGAAGATGCGAGGGTGCGGTGAATGTGCTATTCTTATTGTTTACTGCTCTCTTGAGAGTAGGGAAGAGCCTGTCGAAGATATCGAGATTATCGTTAGAGGCTTGTATAAGAATATTACCATTGTTGTAGATAGTAATGGTGGCATTCACTGGGTAAAGGTCCGAGGCGGTAACCGTCAATTTGAGGGCATGCGGGATTTCTTCGTTATGGAAATTCGGAGCATAGTGTAGAAGGTATTTCTCCATTGGGCACGTTTTTGCGTGTGGAAGATAAGGTCGTTGGCAATAATGCCTTTGTTAGTGCAGAAGTAAGTGTCTAAAACAAGAGTCTCAGGATGATTTATCATAAGCCGGTGCTTGAATTTCTTTGTTGCATTTTTGGAGAGGTTGGGTGGGTAGAGAATGGTGTAGGCATTGTGGCCTGCAGGTTCAAGGTCTATGGCCATTT
>CAWUFW010028804.1:0-20536 GCA_963921515.1 Calotriton arnoldi | reverse complement strand
GTTCACCTGAAAGTTGTGCTTTACAGATGATGCTCTATAAAGAGGTGATGTACAAAGAAGACAATGCTATAAACGAAAAAGTGTTTAAAAAGACGGATTCTTTAAGCAAACGGCTTCTGATAATGGGGCTAGTATTTTAAATTGGAGAGTTGCACTGAACGGGTGGATAGTGTTTTGAAGATGTGCTTTAAAGAAGAGTGAGAGATGCTTAAATGACTGAGAGGTGCTCTAGATGGACTCTGTTATGTGAAACATAAGTGCTAATATTTCACAGAACTGCAAATTAACATTAACCCCTAGGATCCTAACACATACATTCTGAGTGCCCTAATCCACTTGTTACATTTTGGAAGTAACACTGACATGCCATATACTTTTACTGTTGCTTCTCCTGCTTTTGGAGTGATCCCATACAGCCCCCATTCGCCCCTCACTTTTTAGTGTTGGTCCCTCCAGTATGATGCTCTATTCCTCTATCCTTAAAACTTTGGTAGCACAATGTTTTCATTTGAACCTGAGGACAGTCTGTAGAAAGGATGTCAATGACTTGGGTCCTTACATTACCTGCTGTTTAATTGGGTCATTGTAAATAAACTCTCCACACGGCCCCCATAGAAAATCCACTTTTACACATGGCTGCCATCCCTTTCCTCTGCTAGACACTGCTTGTAAGGGGGTTCTTAGTGCATTTTTACATGGGTGCTTGTACATGCATGTAAATGTGCTCTAGTTCCTAGCCACTGGCTTGCAAGCCTACCTATTCTTTGCATGAAGGAGCTGGAGTAGGCCCTGAGCAGAGCCCCCTCTGCAGGGACCCACAGGTGTATGCCATAAAGCCAGAAAGAGGCTAAAAGGCAGGAATGTGTAGCATACAGGTACTGGAATCCTTTTAAGGACAACAGGGGGCTGGGAGGCCCAGAGAAAACTGCACAACTGTACTTTAATACTTGAAATACATTTAACTTGCACTGTTATCTACGTTCCAAGACTGAGATTTAATATCATGGTACTCTTAGTTTCTAAAACAAATTATAAAGGGAACTTGTTTTGAACATTATAGGCCCATTAACCTTCCCATTTTATAAGTTATTTGATATTGATAATGGCTGATTTGTACTTTACTAGTGTATTTTCCATTGTTGTACACTATTTGATAGGTTCTTAATCAATGGTACATTATCTTAATTGTAAATCTGAATATACTACCTGAAACAATGTATGTATTTGCATTTTCAATAGGATTTGAAGTATGTCTGTTTATAGGGTACTTCTTTTGTATCTGTAGAGATTTTCCAGCCTCTGTGTGTGATGTAAGAAACCAAAAGTTAGATGCATCACTTCCTGTGATAGCACCAAGCCAAATGTCATGCAATGTCGCTTCCTTTGATTTCATGGGGACCAAGGGTCACGTGATGTCACTACCTGTGATGTCATCAGGTCAAATGCCTTGCAATATCACTTATTGTGACATCATCGGGGTGGGTCAAAGGGCAGGTGATGTCACTTCCTGTGTTGTCACCAGGTCAAAGTTCATGTGATGTCACTTCCTGTGACATCCGGGGGTCACATGGCATATGATGTCACTTCCGCTACCCCTGGCATTTTGATGAATCGACGTCCATGTAACACATCCACAACATAATAAATCTGATTTGCACTATCGTTATCTGAGAAAAGCCACCTTCAAAAGGAGTGGGCTTGGTGAGTGCAGCTAGCAGGGCTGTGAGCCTCTGGTGTGAAGCCCATGCCAGAACTAGAGAAGCTGCTACTGCTGATCTGCACGGACTGTGTGTGAAGTAAAGATCTACTTCACCACAGCACCAAAGCCATAGTGTCAAATCAGTGGCACTGTGTAACCATCCACGAAATGCCCTGGCCAACAAAAGAGCACATTAGTGGTAACAACAAACAGTTAAAGCTGCCTGTGGCTATTTTTTGTAAGGATCAATGCTGGAATGAGGGATACCTTCTGGAAGAAATATGTTTATGAAGAACCCGCTAAGAGGAATTCTTTGATTTGTTCTGCATTCCGTCCATCAATTGTGTGTCTTTTGCTTTCTCGCCCTAAGTACGCCGGGTATGCCCAGATGTGGGTCCCGGGCTCAATGTGCCACTGGATTCAATCTGTCCTGGCTGATGAGGGGTGACACCCCGAAACCGGTCCTAGGATGCTTGTTTCCGGTCCAAGGAGGACCTGGATTGGCAGTTCAGGCCGGACTGTTCCCATGAGGCACAGGGTCAAGACTGATTTGCATATGGCCAGGTCTAAACTGGGGTGGCATGGTGAGCAAAAGAATGATGGATTTAACCCAGATCTCTTGACTGGGGGTGAATGTTTTGATTTATTCTGCATTCCGTCCATCAATTGTGTGTCTTTTGCTTTCTCCCTAAGTGCGCCGGGTATGCCTAGACGTGGGTCCCGGGCTCACTGTGCCACTGGATTCAAGCTGTCCTTGCTGATGAGGGGTGAAACCCCGAAACGGATCCTAGGATGCTTGTTTCCTGTCCAGGGAGGGCCTGGTTTGGCAGTTCGGGCTGGACTATTCCATGAGGCACAGGGTCAAGACTGATTTGCATATGGCCAGGTCAAAATTGGGGTGGCATGGTGAGCAAAAGAATGATGGATTTAACCCAGATCTCTTGGCTGGGGGTGAATGTTTTGATTTGTTCTGCATTCCGTCCATCAATTGTGTCTCTTTTGCTTTCTCGCCCTAAGTGCGCCGGGTATGCCCAGACGTGGGTCCCGGGCTCACTGTGCCACTGGATTCAAGCTGTCCTGGGTGATGAGGGGAGAAACCCCGAAACCGGTCCTAGGATGCTTGTTTCTGGTCCAGGGAGGACCTGGCTTGGCAGTTCGGGCTGGAATGTTCCCATGAGGCACAGTGTCAAGACTGATTTGCATATGGCCAGGTCTAAACTGGTGTGGCATGGTGAGCAAAAGAATGATGGATTTAATCCAGATCTCTTGACTGGGGGTGAATGTTTTGATTTGTTCTGCATTCCGTCCATCAATTGTGTTTCTTTTACTTCCTGTGTTGTCACCAGGTCAAAGTTCATGTGATGGCACTTCCTGTGCCATCAGGTGGGGTCACATGGCATATGATGTCACTTCCGCTACCCCTGGTATTTTGATGAAGCGACGTCCATGGAACACATCCACAACATAATAAATCTGATTTGCACTATCTGAAGAACCCTGCTGAAAGTTACCTGAGAAAAGCCGCCTTGAAAGGGAGTGGGCTTGGTGAGTCCAGCTAGCAGGGCTGTGAGCCTCTGGTGTGAAGCCCATGCCAGAACTAGAGAAGCTGCTACTGCTGATCTGCACTGGCTGTGTGTGAAGTAAAGACCTACTTCACCACAGCACCAAAGCCATAGTGTAAAATCAGTGGCACTGTGTAACCATCCATGAAATGCCCGGGCCAACAAAAGAGCACATTAGTGGTAACTACAAACAGTTAAAGCTGCCTGTAGCTATTTTTTGTAAGGATCAATGCTGGAATGAGGAATTCCTTCTGGAAGAAATATGTTTATGAAGAACCCACTAAGAGGGATTCTCAAAAATGAAAATGTTCATCAGATGGACCAAATGAAAATGTCCATCAATATTAGATGGATTATAATACTGAATGTTTTATGACAACTTCCTGTAAGAGGAAAAGGCATTTCAATCATCCAAACTCTTGCTAACCCTAACCCTTTTTCTTAACCATAGCCTTCCGCTAACTATATTTTAACCTTGACCTCTACCCTAATCATAATTCTAGCTTTAATAATAGCCTTTCAACTTTAAATCTACACTTATCCCCTTAATGTCATGCTGAGTCAGTAGCAGGTACAGGCCTCACTAGCAACGAATGATGTAAAGAAACAAGGCCAGACTCCATTTTAGATGGGCCGAAACTCCATTTTCTGTATTGTTGCAAAAACATGTCTGTCTTTGACGCAGATGTCTTCTGGCCTTGTCTTTTCTAAAACTGTGAAAGTGTAAAGTCGTTTAGATACAGACATCAACAAGACACCTGATGCAACATCAGTCTGGAACAAGTACCTTGTTATCTCAATTTCAAGGTAAAACAAAAAACAATAGTCAAAATAAGTGTAGTCTGAATTGTGGTACTTTTATCTTATACATTTAAAGGAATGAATCTTAGACTAGCATCTTGATGCTTATTGGTTAAATTAAACATTCCTATGGTGATATTGTAAATTCCATCTCAGATAAGATACAGTCTAAAAGGTCTGCCACTTGACTATGCATCAGGAGAGGTCTTTTTTCCCAAATTATCGCACAAGATTCTGCCAGAGAAGATTCTGCTTACCAGAGATGTTGTCGTATTGCACTTTCTATTGAAAGCTGATATCGATCCTGAGCACAGAGGGAGTTGATGCTGAACGCATGTTTGCCTTTCACAGGGAACCCAGCTTCCCTGACTTCTGATAATTATAGTGTTCTGCTATAAACAAGGTATGCAGTGCACCCATCTTCCCTAAGAAAATCTAGGTGCAAGATATTCTACTCTCCATGCTCTCATAGTGTAGCACATAGAAGTAGGTTTTAGGGTGTTCAGTTTTTAGATTACATTTTAACCATGGTAGAAATGTTCTTTTTATTTTTGTTGTTCACAACGTGCATTTGTTCTGTTTCAATTGTATTCTGTGTGGTTATTTTAGATGTGTTGAGCAACAGGGTGCACTTGTTTAAAGAAACGCGCTCTTTAGTTAAAGTGTTTATTTCTTAGCGCCCCTTGTTTATGTGTGATTGAAGAGAACAGAAAAGGTTTGTTTCTGATCACCACTGTGTCCCTGGATCCCTGTTTAGGGACTGTTCGTAACCCAGAAGCATTGACGCAGCTTTAACTATGTATTGGGTGGAGTTCTGTGGGACTACAAAAACCTATCTTTCACATTAAAGTGTTGGTGTATTGAACTAAGTTCACTAATGTTACTCGTGGGTGTAGCGGAGTCAGAGACTCAGTTTATGAGCGTCTTTCTCTGCAAGGAGTTCAAGTTAAAAACTTAGCCAATTGCTTAAGCTCTGCTGGCCTTGGGTTGAGGAATGGGTGGTGTCACTGAATCTGCAAGATCTGCAAGATGTGTATTTTCATTTACCAACCCTGTAGAAGTACCTAAGGTTTGTGGTATTTCCCTCATTAGCTGTTTGCAGTGCATCCTTTCAGTCTTAGGCTGGCCGCTTATTTCTTTGCAGTGTTCATGCTGGTGGTTGTTGTTCATCTGTGCAGATCAGAGATTCCTGTACCTTGATGACTGGCTGGTGAAAGTAGTCTCACTACAGTTGGTGTTGAACCACTTCCAGAGCATGATTACCCTAATCTTTGACCTTGGGTTTTCGATCAACTACCCCAAGTCCCCCGTTTAGCTTGTAGAGAGCTGATTCCTCACTGGGGCAGTGTTGCATGCAATAACTTTGAAGGTGTTTCCTCCTTCTCAGCATGGCCAAACATTCAGGTTATGAATCTGAAGTTTTGGTGGATTGCTCATATTTCCGCTGTCAGTCTTGCAGCTGGTGGGACACATGGCTTACTGCATTCTGATTGTTCCGCACATCAATGGAATATGCTGGCCGGTTACTGGTATCTGTTTTGGCCCAATGCTGGGTTGTTTTAGAAAAGGTTCTGATTTCTCCAAAAGTGTCCTGGGGCCTGCAGGCTCATCTGATTTGTGGCAAGTCATTCTGTCCTCTGCCGGCAGTGACTGATGTTTTGTGCCATAGGTGGAAATGCTATGGAGATATGTGGCATGTGTTCTCCTATAGAGCAGAGGAGTGAAATCAGTCTGCTAAAAATCTGGGTCATTCAGTTGGTACTCAAAGCTTTTCCACCCCCTGTCTGGAGTTGGGTGTTTCATGTTAGTCATGGACAATACACTGCTGTGTGGTACATCAACAAACAGGGGAGTGTGCTCTCTCAGTCCATACGCCTCAAAGTTTGGAGGCTGAGCCACTGAGCCACAGCTTATAACATCTGCCTGCTCGTGGACTCACTGAATGTCAGGGCAGAGTAATTGAGCAGGTGTCATCTTGCCGATCACAGCATCGGGATATGTTGCAGTCAATCTTTGCTCTCTTAGGCATGCCTCAGGTAGACCTCTTTGCTATTAGGCAGAATGCTCAGTGTCTGCTGTTTTGTAGCTTCTATTGCAGGGGACTCTGGGATGCATTTCTATTGAGACGGGACTGCAGTCTCCATGTACAACCATTGCACTTATCCCTCAGGTTCTGAGTAATAATAAGTAGGATTATGTGTAGTAGATGTTGCCTGTGCAGGACTGGGCTGTAAGGGTGTGGTATTTGGAACTGTCCATCTCTCTGTTTGCTCTCTCCTTCCTTTTTTGTACAAGGACAACCTCTTGGAATGAAAAGTTGTCCACTGGAATATTCATAGCCTGTACCCCAGTGCTTTGGGAGTAAATATGGCAATTTAAGTGCCTTTGATCTACTCATGGAGGTGGTGGAATTCATGTTTGCTGCTTGCTCTGCTTTCACAAAATGTTTCTATGATGGCTTTTGATAACACTTTTTCATGTTGTGTGCTTAGAATAAAGTTGATCCACTCAGGACACAATTAATTTGTGATTTGCATTTTCTTCGGCCGTGCAAGACTTTCCTCTGGGGACTCTGAAGGGTTACCTATTTGATTTGTCAGCTTTCCTTTGTTTGCTGGATCTGCCCTCATTGTTTAGATCATCTGCTGTGACTCACCTTCTCTAGTCATCTTGCCCCAGTGACACCTTAACACGGTGCTAACTTTTTTTATGTATTCACCATTTGAGCCTATGCACAATTTTTCACTGAAGCTTCTTACACTGAAGATGGTGTTCCTTATTTCTGCTGCCAATGCTAATTGTATAAGTGAGCTGTGGGTCCTTTCACCAATTGGCAAGGACTTTAACCCCCTTCTAAGCCCCTGGGAAATGGTACCACTGGTACCCAGGGTATGGGAGTTAAAGGGGTCAACAGGGCCTGAAGCACTGTTTGTGCCACTCTGAGTGACCAAAGTACACAGATGACATGAGTCCTCCCATTGCAGATTGCAGGAGGAGTGCAAACTGTTTGAACTCGACTTTGCCCTCACCATATGTGGCAAGGTAAATGCACTATTTTTAATATATGCCAGTCACCTCTAAGGAAGGCCTCCTAAGCCCAGGAGGCATGGGGCCCATCACTTTTGCGCCGCCAGAAAGTCACTTTTTTAACGTTCCGGTGGCGCATTATGTCTCAGCATATTTATAAGGCCACGTAAAGCCACTTTACGTGGCTTTTCATGGCCTTATAAATATGTGCCCCTTTCACACAGAAAAACTGCGTGAAAGGGTGTTCCATGGCTGTTGCTGTAGGTGTTCCCAAGCAACACCACTGGAATCTGACACATTCCCAGATTTACGAGAAATCGTAAACCTGGGAATACGTCAGAACGGGTGGCGTTAGGGAGGCTCAACGAGAAGAATTTTTTTTATTTCTCCTCGTGCTTTCCCTTTTCTATGTGTGCTGCTGCAGCACACATAGAAAAAGGAAATCGCCTCTTGTGATTGATTTTGTGCAGGAAGGTGTACCTTCCTGCACAAAATCAATCAGCCCCGCAACGCAGGCACCCTTGCACCATGGTGCAAGGGTGCCAGCATTGGCACATGGCAGCCCATTGTGCGCCGGTGCTGGGGAAAAGGACAGGGATGCGCCGTATCACATAGATTCCTTGCGGTGCTGACCTACGTCAAAACCTCATAAATGAGGCCCAGGGTGCATTATAATAAAGGTGAGGACATATTTGTGCAAGCTTATGTGTCCCTATAGTAGCCTTTTCCATTAAGGGGTACTTTAAGTGATCAGCAGTCCATAGGATGACATGGGCTGGTAATCGGGCACCCCCAAGGTTGGCAGCTCAATTATGGAACTGTCAAAATATGTCATGTTTTGTATCAAACAACTTGCCTTATCACCCCTGACATGTTTCCTGTGTTGGGATCGATGTGGCATGCACCCAGGTGGCTATTTTAGAGGTTTCCCATCTGGTTGCCTTAGCCTTTCCTGTGCTCTGACTGTCAGCCTGCAGCTTCTGCTGCCAAGACAGGAATATGACCCCCTTCCACGAGGTGTGAACTCTCTCAGGAGTAAGAAACAGTGGCCTGGATGGGAAGGAGGTCACACCTCCTTCCCTGACAGGATGGCTAGTGAGGTGGCACATCAAGGTGCTGAGCTTCAAAGCTTACACTGCCTGTGATATGCAATTAGGCTGCCTCTCAAAGGAGGAAACAGCCCTTCCCCTGCCCCAGGGATATTTTCACCCGAGCAGGCGGGAACATTATGTAGCAAAACCAAAGGGGATGATGGACGGAGTGTTGAACATTGCAAGCACTCACCCCCAGTCAACTGATCTGGGTTTAATCCATCATCATTCTTTAGCTCACTCCGCCACCCCAGTTCAGACATGGCCATATGCAAATCAGTCTGACCCTGTGCCTCATGGGAACAGTCCAGCCCGAACTGCCAAGCCATGTCTTCCCTGGACCGGAAACAAGCATCCTGGGACCGGTTTCGGGTTCATAACCCTCATCAGCCAGGCTATCTTGAATCCAGTGGCAAAGTGAGCAAGGGACCCACGTCTGGGCATACCCTGCCAACTTAGGGCGAACTTAGCAAAACCAAAGGGGATGATGGACGGAGTGTTGAACATTGCAAGCACTCACCCCCAGTCAACTGATCTGGGTTTAATCCATCATCATTCTTTAGCTCACTCCGCCACCCCAGTTCAGACATGGCCATATGCAAATCAGTCTGACCCTCTGCCTCATGGGAACAGTCCAGCCCGAACTGCCAAGCCATGTCTTCCCTGGACCGGAAACAAGCATCCTTGGACCGGTTTCGGGTTCATAACCCTCATCAGCCAGGCTATCTTGAATCCAGTGGCAAAGTGAGCAAGGGACCCACGTCTGGGCATATCCTGCCAACTTAGGGCGAACTTAGCAAAACCAAAGGGGATGATGGACGGAGTGTTGAACATTGCAAGCACTCACCCCCAGTCAACTGATCTGGGTTTAATCCATCATCATTCTTTAGCTCGCTCCGCCACCCCAGTTCAGACATGGCCATATGCAAATCAGTCTGAACCTGTGCCTCATGGGAACAGTCCAGCCCGAACTGCCAAGCCATGTCTTCCCTGGACCGGAAACAAGCATCCTGGGACCGGTTTCGTGTTCATAACCCTCATCAGCCAGGCTATCTTGAATCCAGTGGCAAAGTGAGCAAGGGACCCACGTCTGGGCATACCCTGCCAACTTAGGGCGAACTTAGCAAAACCAAAGGGGATGATGGATGGAGTGTTGAACATTGCAAGCACTCACCCCCAGTCAACTGATCTGGGTTTAATCCATCATCATTCTTTAGCTCACTCCGCCACCCCAGTTCAGACATGGCCATATGCAAATCAGTCTGACCCTGTGCCTCATGGGAACAGTCCAGCCCGAACTGCCAAGCCATGTCTTCCCTGGACTGGAAACAAGCATCCTGGGACCGGTTTCGGGTTCATAACCCTCATCAGCCAGGCTATCTTGAATCCAGTGGCAAAGTGAGCAAGGGACCCACGTCTGGGCATACCCTGCCAACTTAGGGCGAACTTAGCAAAACCAAAGGGGATGATGGACACAGTGTTGAACATTGCAAGCACTCACCCCCAGTCAACTGATCTGGGTTTAATCCATCATCATTCTTTAGCTCACTCCGCCACCCCAGTTCAGACATGGCCATATGCAAATCAGTCTGACCATGTGCCTCATGGGAACAGTCCAGCCCGAACTGCCAAGCCATGTCTTCCCTGGACCGGAAACAAGCAACCTGGGACCGGTTTCGGGTTCATAACCGTCATCAGCCAGGCTATCTTGAATCCAGTGGCAAAGTGAGCAAGGGACCCACGTCTGGGCATACCCTGCCAACTTAGGGCGAACTTAGCAAAACCAAAGGGGATGATGGACGGAGTGTTGAACATTGCAAGCACTCACCCCCAGTCAACTGATCTGGGTTTAATCCATCATCATTCTTTAGCTCACTCCGCCACCCCAGTTCAGACATGGCCATATGCAAATCAGTCTGACCCTGTGCCTCATGGGATCAGTCCAGCCCGAACTGCCAAGCCATGTCTTCCCTGGACCGGAAACAAGCATCCTGGGACCGGTTTCGGGTTCATAACCCTCATCAGCCAGGCTATCTTGAATCCAGTGGCAAAGTGAGCAAGGGACCCACGTCTGGGCATACCCTGCCAACTTAGGGCGAACTTAGCAAAACCAAAGGGGATGATGGACGGAGTGTTGAACATTGCAAGCACTCACCCCCAGTCAATTGATCTGGGTTTAATCCATCATCATTCTTTAGCTCACTCCGCCACCCCAGTTCAGACATGGCCATATGCAAATCAGTCTGACCCTGTGCCTCATGGGAACAGTCCAGCCCGAACTGCCAAGCCATGTCTTCCCTGGACCGGAAACAAGCATCCTGGGACCGGTTTCGGGTTCATAACCCTCATCAGCCAGGCTATCTTGAATCCAGTGGCAAAGTGAGCAAGGGACCCACGTCTGGGCATACCCTGCCAACTTAGGGCGAACTTAGCAAAACCAAAGGGGATGATGGACGGAGTGTTGAACATTGCAAGCACTCACCCCCAGTCAACTGATCTGGGTTTAATCCATCATCATTCTTTAGCTCACTCCGCCACCCCAGTTCAGACATGGCCATATGCAAATCAGTCTGACCCTGTGCCTCATGGGAACAGTCCAGCCTGAACTGCCAAGCCATGTCTTCCCTGGACCGGAAACAAGCATCCTGGGACCGGTTCCGGGTTCATAACCCTCATCAGCCAGGCTTTCTTGAATCCAGTGGCAAAGTGAGCAAGGGACCCACGTCTGGGCATACCCTGCCAACTTAGGGCGAACTTAGCAAAACCAAAGGGGATGATGGACAGAGTGTTGAACATTGCAAGCACTCACCCCCAGTCAACTGATCTGGGTTTAATCCATCATCATTCTTTAGCTCACTCCGCCACCCCAGTTCAGACATGGCCATATGCAAATCAGTCTGACCCTGTGCCTCATGGGAACAGTCCAGCCCGAACTGCCAAGCCATGTCTTCCCTGGACCGGAAACAAGCATCCTGGGACCGGTTTCGGGTTCATAACCCTCATCAGCCAGGCTATCTTGAATCCAGTGGCAAAGTGAGCAAGGGACCCACGTCTGGGCATACCCTGCCAACTTAGGGCGAAAATTATGTAGTCAGGAGGTGTATTCTGCCAGAAGGCTAGCCACACCTCTAGGGTGGGGCTACCTGATCTATACAGCAAAGAAAGGTTTCTGCCATTTTTAAAAGTGGCAGAATAAAGGGTTCTGGGTAGAAAAGGTGACACACACCCCCGGATGTGGTCACCTCAAGAGCGGATTAGCCGCCGAGGCTAGTAGCCCATTGGGCACTTGCAACCACACCCCTAGCGCTCCTATATCTAGGGTTTAAGGGGCACCCTTGGCACCAGAACCTCAGTTCTCATTTGACTTGCAACAAAGAACACAGAAGAGACCTGAGGCTGTGACAACAGGATCCTCACAAACCAAAGGTGGGATACTCTGCACCTGTGGCAACCATCCTGAAACTGCATGACTGCGACTCGTCCCGGACCAAAGACTGGTTAGCCCAGACAGAGGGACCCCTTTGAGAGCTAAAGGCAACTCCAGGCTTCCTTGGACTAGTGGCACTAGTACCCTGCAGTCCACAGGAAAGACCATATACCGGAACCAAAGAATCGCTGGCCATCGGGCCCATTGAGGGATCACCAAAAAGTAGATGGTCTAGTGAATTGTGGGAACTGTAGTCCTGGCCTTCAGTGAGTTTCAGGCAGCTACTGTTTTCCTCCGGACGTCGAGATAACTTCTTGCTGAGCTTACCGCTGCCAAGGCTTGTTGGTGCCAGTCTGGCAACCACCACCTTTACTCGACACTGCAACTCGAGGGAACACTGCAAAACCTTCATCTGATCACAGCAGTGGCCCGTTGTCGACTTATTGGACCAGTTTCCTCACCAACACCATGTAAGTGGTAAAACCAGCTCCCCCACGGCTCCTGCCTCAGCACCAAGGACAGCCAAGACAACTCTGAACCCAGGCTTCTCGAGCCAGGTACAATCGAACTGACTGTCGTGGATTGGTCCTGGGACCTGCATCACCATAACCTTCTTTGTGTTCCACGCAACAAGATCCACAAGTGACCGATTGTCACTAGTGCCTTTTCCCATTGACCACAATGCTAAAATTTTGCAGTATTGATTTGCACTGATTCATTTTTGCTTCTAAAATCCATAACTCCGGTTATACTTATCCGATTGACTTTGTTTCGGTGGCTAAATTTATATAAATTCTGCTTTATTTTTATAAATTGATGTCGGGTTTCTTTCAAGTCTTTTTGAATACTTACCCGCCATGTCGATACTCTGAAATGCTTAACACATGTTCCTCAAGTAAAGTCTAACTGCTCTTTGCCACTCTACCAGGACTAAGCTAAGGTCATATTTTTGTGAATCCAAGGACCATCTTTGGGATATTGTGAGAATATTGCATAGTAACGTCTAACCAGCATTATTGCATAATACTCCACCTTCCTACATAGGTTTCAATCCACACTTTCACCATTCACTAATACTAAGACTCCACCTGTTGGTGTGATTGCATCTTGAGAAGCACCTCCTTGGAGATACTGCTTTTGTACTGATTCACAAGTGAGGAAACTGTAGATAGAAGTACCCATCAGAAGAAAGAGTTACTTATCTTTGGTAGAAGTCTTACTGGTGGATACTCTGGCTCAGTGGCGTAGCTACACACTTTGCTGCCCGTGGCGGTTCCTGTCTTTACCGCCCTGTCTTTCCAGCGGCCAAATGGAACAGTGGGGGGGGAAGGTTTGGCCGCCGCCCCTAAAACTCGAGCCCCCCCTTGCTACGCCACTGCTCTGGCTACTTGCAAATTCCCTACTGACACATCTGCCTCCCCATTCTGATGAATGGCCTTGCAAATGTTGTTGACAAGGTTCCAAATTAGTTCCGTGTGTACACCATCATCATACTGTCAATCACTATCAGTCTCGTCTCCATCTCTGAGGGCATGGAAAAAAGGACAGTTACTGGGAGGCACCTTGTATGGCTCCATGATGTCTCTTGCAGGTGGGGATCATGAACTATGACCGGAGCTTAGCAACACCACCTATCAGCACTGGGGAGCTACTGCAAGAGTTTCTGGATCCAGTCTGTTACCTTGTGGATTCACATGTTGAGGAACCTGTGAGTACATAGTGTGTCCGCAAAAAAGAGTGTTACTGAAGGTATAACTTTCCTCTTTGTTCTCTTCACAGAGGCTGTTTCCTGTTCCGGGTTGAGAGAGTGCAGTGCGCAGTGCGGCCGAGAGAGCCGCGAGAGCCGAATCCGGATCCGCCGGAGCCGCGGGGGCACCGCGAAAGCCGCGGGAGGTCAAGGAGATCAAGGATTCAGGACCGTGTTTTTGCCTTGCTCTGCCTGAAGCTGAACTGTGAGCTGAGAGGTGAAAGGAGGTCAAGCCACCAGGTGGTCAAGCAGTCTGTTCACTACCTCCTGCTTCCACCGCCTGCTCCCACTGCCTGCTTCCACTACCACCACCGTTGCTGCGCAGTGAGGGGCGGGGAGGGGCTGTCAGGAAACGCAGGCTGTCAGGCTGTCAGGCGGATGGTGAGCAGCTACAGCAGCTACAGCTACAGCCTACAAAGCCTGGACTCCCTCAAGTACGAGCGAGGGCCTGGACTCCCTCAAGTACAAGCGAGAGACAGTTACTGGTGAGTCCGGCGCACCCGCTTTCAATTTTGAACTGCTGCAGACTTGGGCAAGGTTGAGCCGGGTTGTGCAGAGCGGAGGGTTTCTCCCCCTACTTCCCATACTTCCCATATTCCTGAATCCCCGCTCCCCCGCTCCCCAACAGCCCAAAGGCACCCTGCTAACAAGCGAGGACAGGAGGGCAGGCAGGCAGGGCCTATCTAATTAAAAAATATAAATAGGCCCGGTAAAGAACAGTATGAGGTCAGGCCGTGTACGAGGAGGACCGACGGTCAAAGGAATTACAAAAAAGCGTAAGCGGACCGCTAAAACGCTAGAGGGCTCCAGGGAAGAACCGCCAACTAAAACCAGGCCAGCAGTACAGCGTGACTGCTCCTTAATTGAAATAACTACGGATATAAACTCTCCAAGCGAACAAGCGAGTGAGCATCTAGCAAAACCGGAAAAATCAAAAATTAAAAAAACTGCCAAACTCTTTTTCAACCAAAGATTTACACGAAATTTTGCTTTTTAAAAAATGCAGGGGACACTCTCCTTTCAAATGCCAGAGAAATGCCGGGCCTTCAGACACCTCTTCAGCCATTACAATTTACTGGCTCACTGAGAAGCACTTATAAAAAGGAAAGTTCAAGTACGTTAGTTGGCAGACCACTGCAAGTAACATCGACCCCACAATGTCATAAGACACTAGTGGCTGAGGACACTAAAACCCCAGTCAAGAAAGCTGCAATTGACACTGAACTAATCCAAGTACATAGGTCCAATGAAGCACGCAAAATTTCTATAGAAGGTCCAGGAGAAGGACAAATAGGTATACATGAAATGCCTATGGTCAGAGGATCACTTCACAGTAAAAATGTAGTAGGCAATTGCGCTACAACTCACGTACCAACGATCTGTGAACAGAGAAGCCCAGATGTAACAAAGCAGCCTAGGAACATAAAGTACAAATATATGAGGGAAAAGAAGGAGTGGAGCGAAAAAGAACTTTCTCCGGCATCTCCAGTATCAACACCGAATGATCAAGCGACAGATTATAAAATGCCATTAGGATCGGCATTAAAGCAAGGAAAAGAAGATAGGCCAGCAATCCACTCCTTGGAAGACACAGAAGCCTCTTCGTACTTGGGGAAGGAAGAGTGGGAGGACCTTATGGCCACCTATTCTCAAGATAAGTGTAGGAGCGGGCTTCCCGCAAATACTTCTAATATGACAACTGAAGGCAACCAAGAAGAACAGGCGGCGGGGGTGACTAATGGAGAGCAAAATGCTACAATAAATTTAGGAAGTCAAGAGGGATCTCCAAAACATACAAATTATGGAAGTGCTTGGCCAAATCTATTAAAAACAGTGCAACTCCTGGTAGAGGCCCTCCAATACCAGTCTGATAAGATGGACACTCAACTAACGCTACTAGACACTCTGGCTGTCTTTGTGGTTGCTATCGACGGAAAGTTGGGCACATTAAACACGTTTTTACAAAACACGTATGACCGATCGCAAGATATCAATTTTAATTGCGGATGTGGGAAATTATTGACAAATTAGCCTCCCTCCCAGTAATGCTGAGTGATCTGTGTAAACAACTCAAAAGGGCTCCACAGTGCCCAAATAACCAACCTTCTGAGGGTCACCCGGAAAAAGAAATTCATGAACCAACAAAAACACACTCAACCAAAATCTACAAAAAAGGGAATTCCACGACAAAGGAAAACCCAGTACAAACAGTTATAGGAACAGAGGGTAGCAAAACTAAAACACTAGTAGGTCAAATGTCTGATGCCATATCGGGAGATAATTTAGACAAAAAAATGAACGCAAAGCAAAGGCGAGCAAAAAGACGGAAAGGCCGAAATCAAAAAACAAACTCAAATCAGGATGGATTCATGCGCCTTTTTGGGTCATCATTAGCACAAAGCGAACTTACGCCCGAAAATGACATCAATTCAATAGGGGTCCCTGAACAGAATGCAGAAGCTGCAAAAGGAACGAATCATACCGTCAACAGAGCGATGCAAGTAACTGAGAAAATGCAAGAACTCGGGAACGCTATGAATGAAGAACTAGAAGTCCCCCACCAAAGCATGATCCCTCAAATGATCAAAGAGGAAAATGGATCTCTTGAAACCGATCAGAAGCTATCACAAAAGAACAATACCACAACTCATTTCATTGTCAATCGAACAGCAAATGGTGACAACACTTCGGTAATAAACCTAAAGAATTACAACAACCAATGCTCACAGATTAGGAAGCCAGTTGAAACAAAAAGGAGCGTCTATAAAGAGACAAATGACAATCAACAGGCCTCCACTATTCAAGCAACACCAATTATACATACAAGGGCCCAACAGAGACAAGGCACCTGCAGAACAACCGGGAACCACGCTAGATCTCCCCTGGCAGGGAGTTGGAGGCCAATTGTCTAAACCAAGACAACAAATAATACATCAAAGTGAGGGAGAGAAAGTAGAATCTTCCAATCGTCAGGCATCATCAGAAACACGAAGACACGAGCCTACACCACTATGTCGAGATAACAAAGGGACCATTAGCTCAGAGGAATCAAGGAAGGAAACAAGTGCTATATGTTCAGGCCTGACTATATCTCTAAAGGTAGGCACGATATCCTGAACAGAGGTAATATTCTACGGCTGTTATCTCATATTCCCTCTCTGAAAGAAGTGACAACTTTGGATTTGGTTTCAATTGAATTCATCAAAGACAAGGATGAAACGGACAGTGAAAAAATGAAAACAACATGGACAACGTCATCAATTGTACAAAAAATACTAGCAGAGGCTCATACATTTAAAAACTGGGGGATAACAATTACTCCTTATATAATGCCAGGATATCCTGACTTGCTAATTCCGGGGACAATGGTAGACCTGGAATATCGTTGCTGAGAGGAGCGGTGGGGAACTGCAGAGCGAGTAATGAGCAATATCCTAGTAACATCAGAAGCGACCAAGACGTCACAATGTCATCAAGTTGGTTAACAGATCTAAGATGGATTGCTAGAACAATAAATAACCAAACAAATTGACAAAACATCAGTTCACAACAAGGATCAAGTAAGCATGATCATTTACGACTATGTTCATGGAATGTAAACGGTCTAGCAAACAAAATGACTGACCTAGATTTTGTTAGCTACATAAGATCTTTCGACATCGTGGCATTACAAGAAACATGGCAAATAGACCCTCCGCACCTTCAGGGATTTTTGCGTTTCTTTACTTGTGCACTTAGGAGGGCAAAATATGGTCACCTCCAAGGCGGACTAGTAACCTACGTTTCAGTCACAAGTGTACACATAGCTAAGGAAGTTGGACCAACTGCTTCGGCGACAACGGCAGTAAACCTCACCTCGCAACTAACACCGGGTAAAGGGGGCATCGATCTTACTTTGATCAATGCTTACATCCACCCAAAAAGGAAAACAAAGGCAGCAAAGGAACTATGCAATTTTCTGGAGGTGTGCATAAGGGAAAAATCTACTACAGATGTTATGCTTACTGGGGACTTTAACCTTAATCTTATGGGAACTTCATCAGATGAAGATATTCTACTGCAAAATTCAAATTGGGATATCCCATTACAAGGGAAGCCGCAAATATTCACACAAACCAAAACAGGGAAACAGATATTAGAGGATTTCGAACATTTTAATATCAGAGCAATAAATGGAAGATTTGCCGGGGATAACCCCCCAGCTACAACACATTATTCAACAAAAATTAATACAATACTAGATTATACTTTCATCTCACTGCCTCTATTTCAACACATGATTTCATTTCAGATGGGTGATAAAGCTGACAGTGATCATCGTCCCCAAGAAATTGTGCTTAAAGTAAGCAAGCCCAAATTTGAGCGATCTTTGGCTCCTCAGGAATCACTTTATACTATCAATTTTGAAAGGATTAAGTTCGCAGCAGCGACCGACGTTACTATGCTGGAAAATGTAAAACAGCACTTTAATGCAAGAACCGGATCAAGTGAAGTCGAGAAATGGGAGCAATTTACAACATCTATGGCAGCTTACGCTACAAGAACTAACCCACGGGCCCAACCGGGCCATAGTAGCATGAAGCATGTCTCACGAGAATATAAAGAGAAGATCAGGCGCACAAAAAAATCAATTTATCAAATGATGAGACAACTTCGGCTTAATTAATCCAAAAGATACAGTGAAACTTGATCTATTACGGAAGCTAAAGGCAATGCTGAAAAAACAAAAATGGGAAGCCAATAGATCTGCGGAGGACAATCTTTGGGCAAAACTACACGCTGACACCAAACAGAGCAATAGTGCAAGATTTTGGAAAACCATAAACCAATTTAGAAGACCTTCGCATGACGGAGTTTCCTCTAATGTTACAGAAGAAGTATGGGCAAGCTACCTCAGGAACCACTTCAATCAAGATATGGATTCTATTAATTTGGAGACAAAAACTGATAATGCGACAAAAAGGATTATTACAAATAAAGTACAGACATTCCACATGAGCACTGGCAAACCTGAGGGTCATACATTATTAATAAATGATGGTCTGACGAGCACACGAAACATCATTAAGCACCAAATTAGAAAAGGAAGGAGAGAGGGGGCGCCAGGCCCGAACGGAATTCCGCCCATCCTTTTCAAACAAGACGAGAATGAATGGGCAGCAGCACTTGAACCACTGTTTTTCGAAATAAGATATTTTAACAGATTGCCTGGCTCCTGGAAGGGATCAATTGTTTCTTCAATTTTCAAGTCAGGGGACAAGTCACTCCCACAGAACTACTGATTAGTGGCCCTTATGGACAACGAGGCAAAGTATTTTGCTGGTACACTCTTGGAGGAGCTGCAGGCCTGGGCCCTAGAGAATTCTTTAATCCCAGCTAATCAGACTGGTTTCGCTAAATCAGTTGGAACAACCACAAATATCCTAACCATGGGAATGCTAATAGATAAGGCAGAATCAACTAAAATGCCCATTCATTTCTGCTTTATAGATTACAAGGCTGCCTTTGACCATATAAATCGGAATATCTTATGGTCTAAATTGAGCAGCTGGGGGATACCAAGGTCTCTGTTAGACTTGCTGATCAGCCTTCACACAAACACATGGGTCCAGATAAAGTTCGGGTGATGGGCCGCTACTGTCAAGACGCATACTAACCAACTAAGGGCTCAAACAGGGTTGTGTCTTAGCCCCCACATTATTCAACTTGTTTTTAGCGGACCTCGTCCCGATATTAAATAGCTGTAACTCTCATGCTCCCAGGTTAGGTGGGCTATCACTACCGTGTCTCCTCTATGCGGACGATATAGTCCTCATCAGCCATACGCAAGTAGGCCTGCAGCATCTTGTGAACGCTACACAGGGCTATTCTGAAGCAAATGAACTGACCATAAATCTTGGGAAAACGCAGACAATGACGATCAGCAAAAATAGGAAAAAATCGTCTACCTGGTTTTGGGACAATACTCGTATTGAGGACACGTCAGTATATAAGTATCTAGGAGTAAAAATCGATAAAGGCGGCCACTTCACTGTACAGAAAACCAGCATTAGAGGCAAAGGCCTCGCCTTAGCAATCTCTTTAAAAACACTAAACAGTAAGCTAACCGGTCCGTCGCTCCTACCTCTGGCTCAAGTGATAGGAGCCAAACTCCTGCCAACAATTGCTTATGGTAGTGAAGTACAGAGAGGCAGAGATGCAAAAACTCTTGACAATACAGTCATAGCTGCATACAGGATTATTCTTGGTCTGCCCAAACATACTTCACCAGCTCAAATCAGGCTAGAGTTTGGCGTTCAGAAACAGTTCTTGGCAAGACAGGGGGCGTACATAACTACCTGGGACAAAGTGCGGAAATGCAATCAAGGAACTTTAAACGAATATCTATGGAAGGAGTTAGAGCAACACTCAGCCTCACTAGCTGCCAAGTACCTCAAAAGCAGTTTGGCGAATACTGGTTTAAACCAACTCTGGGACACTCCTACAAATCACTCAATGCTTAAAAAACTGGTCAGGAAGACAATTAAACATCTCTCGTGGGTCGAGGACAAGGATCCCTCACGAAAAGGACACATGGCTGGATGACCCTGAACTCGTATTCCATACCAGCACCACAGAACTACCTTGATTTGGGCTATGCTAAAACTACTAAAATGAAGTTTTTGAAGTACAGATTGGTCTTGTTACCCTGTATTCAGCATTTTCCGCATTGGCTAAAGGATAAAGAGGGCTCCTCCTGCCACCTATGCGGCTCAGCGCCAGAGGATCTGCTGCATTTGTTATGTTCCTGTAATGAACTTTTGAAAGAATGAAAGCGTCTGTTAAAATGCCTTTTCAATCAGCGTGGGAAACGCTCACGAAGACGAGCAGTTCTCGCCTGCTTTGCACCTAATGACCCACAGCTGAACTGTAGTCTGGTGAAGTTCATGAGGGTGGTGGAAAAGAAAATGCCAAAACCAGATTCATAATTTATTATAAGATAGTATCGTAACACAAACAGCACTTCTATTTATGGACATCTAAAAGTATAAATTTTAGAAATGATTTAAAAAAGATAAAAGATGCATATTATGGAATAATGTTTTCAACATTGTACGCAGAATTGCTTTTAAATTTTGACGTTTTGTATTGTAAAGGTTTTTATTAACTATGCAAATAAAATTACTTACTTACTTACTTACT
>CAWUFW010028803.1:0-20545 GCA_963921515.1 Calotriton arnoldi | reverse complement strand
GTTCTGGAGCACTTTGTTGACAAGTCTCCGTCCCTTCTTTCAGTGAGTAGGCCAGGGACATCAGACGCACCACAGGAGGTGGAGCCAGCATTGTGGAGGGAAGGCACTGTCCTATTCAGGGCCCAGGTGCGACCCCTCCCACCCATCTACATGTAGATCTTGCTATTCAGCCCTGTGCTGACTCACCCTGTCTCCTGGCATCCCCCAGCCCCTGTCACTCACATTCCAGACAAGGAATACACAACCTCGCAGAGGCAGGCTTGGATGGTTAGACAAGAAAATACCCACTTTCTAAAAGTGGTATTTTCAAACACAGAGGGGCCGATTCCGATTCGGGCCGGAAAAAGCACCGACCGACTCGGATCCGGTAAAAATACCGACCGACACGTACCAGTGGCGCCCAACACGCCAAGTACGATGCAAGCCGCGATAAATCCGACCGACACGTCAGGAAACCAAGCCGACCGACCGAGCCGCTCGGAAAATAGCAATCCGGCCGGAAAAACACGCGAATCCAACCGACCGACACGCACCCGGAACAAATCCGACCGAATCGTACCCGCCAACTCCAACCCGCAAAGTACGATGCAAGGCGCGAAAACACGACCGAGTCGGACGGAGGACAAGCCGTACGACCGACACGCATACAAAACCGAGCCGAAGCAACACAATACACCGCGACCGACGCGTACGCAGCATACAAAACTGCACAAACACAGCGTGAACGAAACGGAAAACACCGTACGAGACCAATGCACGGTCCGACTCGGTCACAAGAACGTTTCCAACATACACAAACAGCACAAAGGAAAAATCAACCAAAAAAAGGCCAAACAAGCAATTACCAAGCCAATAAATACTGGGGGGGTGGGGACAGAGAACAAAGACACACCCACAACTCCACCTATATAAAGGACACAAATCACTACCATGAGCCTTTGCAAATGCCATTCCACTACCAGCACCCAAGAGAAAGCAACCACACACCCACAGCTCATCCCTCACACAAGCCACACACCAGCAGCACACCAACAAATACCTACCTCACATACACCCAGCACAACACACACCCACACACCCTCACCTGCACACCAACACACACATCACCCACCATCACCAACCATCACCATGCCCCCCAAGAAGAATCCCAAGTTCCTAGATAGTGAATTGGAAGTCATGGTAGACGAGATCCTCAGGGTGGAGCCACAGCTGTTTGGCACTCTGGTCCAACAGACCCCCATGTCGCAGAAAACCAAGATGTGGGAGAGGATCATCAACAGGGTGAACGCCCAATCACCATGTCGGCGCACAAAGACGGACATCCAGAACAGGTGGTATGACGTGCGCAGGAGGGTACGGGACCTGCTGAAGATAGACTACATCAACAGCCAACACACCGGCAGTGGCCCTCCTGCCAAGCCAATATACCTCAGGCCCTGGGAGGAGAAGGTGCGGGCCATCCTTCCGCCAGTGAGCGTATATGGACTAGAGAACATCCCAGAGCCTGGTGAGTACACAACAAATGTACACAATAAACTGCCACAAAACACACACATCACTGTCAAGGGGAGAGTCAAACCATGCACTCATAGCAATTACACAGCAACTAGAACAGAATCATCCCAAAATGTGTATGTCAGTCAGATAAACACAACACATGCCATCAAAAAAGTCACATCCAACTGTGCCAACACATGTACAAACACAACCACAACTACAGCTAGGCAGTGGCACAAATAGAACTAACACACACATCCACACATGTAGCCACCACAACAACACCAACACACAGTGAAGACCACTCAAAGGAAGGAATTCTGTGTATGCTGGCCAAGTCAGTGTAGCCAATAGCATCATGGGAGTCGCAGTCACACATATTGCCCCCCCCCACAACTGTCCCATCAACACCACCATGAACCATGCGCACATCACAGGGAGTGGAGAAGGACTCACAAGATGGCTGACACTGGCTACTGCTGTGGGGAGCACAAGGCCCTGCTGGCAACTGTGCACCAACAAACAGCAGGACACCACTGACTGACATCCTGAGAGACAACTTACACTCCCTGCAATGCAAGCACGTTCCATGGTGGGATATCTGGCTGGCTGGGTGGGAAGGGGGACTTGCAGCACTGACTATAGTCACCAGCACCTCCCCTCACACCCCCCCCAACACAAACTCCACAGTACCCACCTGGTAGAATGCAATGCCCTCCATCCTAACACAAGATCCCACAAAGCACCACCACCCTGGGTTATGTTGTGTGAAGCACAGGGACACTCTTGGGACTCTTAGCCAAACAACTGCCAGGACAACACTCCCAGCCATCCTGTCAGCACAGCCAGCCCACCCCACAGGGAAGCAGAGTCAAAAGGAAGGAAGCATGGGCATGCTGGGAAGGGGGTGGAGGCAATAGCATGATGGGAGTCGTAGTCACAGACATTGCTCAGCCTCACAACTGGCCCATCAACACCACCCTGAACCATGCTCACATCACAGGGAGTGGAGAAGGACTCACAAGATGGCTGACACTGGCTACTGCTGTGGGGAGCACAAGGCCCTGCTGCCAACTGTGCACCAACAAACAGCAGGACACCACTGACTGACATCCTGAGAGACAACTTACACTCCCTGCAATGCAAGCACGTTCCATGGTGGGATATCTGGCTGGCTGGGTGGGAAGGGGGACTTGCAGCACTGACCATAGTCACCAGCACCTCCCCTCACACCCCCCCAACACAAACTCCACAGTACCCACCTGGTAGAATGCAATGCCCTCCATCCTAACACAAGATCCCACAAAGCACCACCACCCTGGGTTATGTTGTGTGAAGCACAGGGACACTCTTGGGACTCTTAGCCAAACAACTGCCAGGACAACACTCCCAGCCATCCTGTCAGCACAGCCAGCTCACCCCACAGGGAAGCAGAGTCAAAAGGAAGGAAGCATGGGCATGCTGGGAAGGGGGTGGAGGCAATAGCATGATGGGAGTGGTAGTCACAGACATTGCTCAGCCTCACAACTGGCCCATCAACACCACCCTGAACCATGCTCACATCACAGGGAGTGGAGAAGGACTCACAAGATGGCTGACACTGGCTACTGCTGTGGGGAGCACAAGGCCCTGCTGCCAACTGTGCACCAACAAACAGCAGGACACCACTGACTGACATCCTGAGAGACAACTTACACTCCCTGCAATGCAAGCACGTTCCATGGTGGGATATCTGGCTGGCTGGGTGGGAAGGGGGACTTGCAGCACTGACCATAGTCACCAGCACCTCCCCTCACACCCCCCCCCAACACAAACTCCACAGTACCCACCTGGTAGAATGCAATGCCCTCCATCCTAACACAAGATCCCACAAAGCACCACCACCCTGGGTTATGTTGTGTGAAGCACAGGGACACTCTTGGGACTCTTAGCCAAACAACTGCCAGGACAACACTCCCAGCCATCCTGTCAGCACAGCCAGCTCACCCCACAGGGAAGCAGAGTCAGAAGGAAGGAAGCATGGGCATGCTGGGAAGTGGGGTGGAGGCAATAGCATGATGGGAGTCGTAGTCACAGACATTGCTCAGCCTCACAACTGGCCCATCAACACCACCCTGAACCATGCTCACATCACAGGGAGTGGAGAAGGACTCACAAGATGGCTGACACTGGCTACTGCTGTGGGGAGCACAAGGGCATGCTGGGAACTGCACACCAACCAACAGCAGGACACCACTGTCAGCCATCTTGCCATTGCCCTCACACCCACACACACTGAACTCCCCACAAAAGCAAGTAAGTATGGGAATGCTGGGAAGTGGGGTGGAGGCAATAGCATGATGGGAGTCACAGTCACAGACATAGCTCACCCCCACAACTGTCCCATCAACACCACCCTGAACCATGCTCACATCACAGGGAGTGGAGAAGGACTCACAAGATGGCTGACACTGGCTACTGCTGTGGGGAGCACAAGGGCATGCTGGGAACTGCACACCAACCAACAGCAGGACACCACTGTCAGCCATCTTGCCATTGCCCTCACACCCACACACACTGAACTCCCCACAAAAGCAAGTAAGTATGGGAATGCTGGGAAGTGGGGTGGAGGCAATAGCATGATGGGAGTCACAGTCACAGACATAGCTCACCCCCACAACTGTCCCATCAACACCACCCTGAACCATGCTCACATCACAGGGAGTGGAGAAGGACTCACAAGATGGCTGACACTGGCTACTGCTGTGGGGAGCACAAGGCCCTGCTGCCAACTGTGCACCAACAAACAGCAGGACACCACTGACTGACATCCTGAGAGACAACTTACACTCCCTGCAATGCAAGCACGTTCCATGGTGGGATAACTGACTGGGTGGGTGGGTGGGTGGGAAGGAGGTCTGGCTGTCAACCAAACACAATCAATGCAGACCATGTTCACACCCCAGAGAATACATAGAAATGCCCAAATAATGCAGGACAATGTGCCACACCAATATCAACCCCTGACTGTGACGACTTAGGACAATACAATGTACAGGCCCGCACCCCGAGGCACAGTCACAACTGTCAGGTGTGTCAACCACTGATGCCTGCAGAAACATGACATACATTGTTTGTGTCTCCCAAAAACAGGTGATGATAGGGACACAGCAGCAGACGCTGAGGAGTCCCAGTCCCAGGCTCAAGAGGATGCCGAGCTCACTGGCGTCGTACAGCCTCTGTCCTCCTCGGACGATGAAGAACAACCTGGCACATCCGGTGCAAGTCAACATGCTGCACCAGCAGGACCACCAGCTGCAGCACCAGCAGGTCCACCAGCTGCACCCCCTGCACCCACCCCTCCAACGACTGTCACCACGAATACCATCCCTGCCGACATGGACAGAATAAGGAACAACACCAGCGCAGTGACCCTGGACCAACCTGGGGCCATGGACACCACCACCACCACCAACCCCCAAGGTGGACCAGGGTTATCTGTGCGTGCAACTGCACACACTGCACATGTCAGCAGGGGTGGTGGGAGGGGTGGGAGACAGAGGTCGCTGCTTGCAGACGTTGCTGGTGTGCATGAAGACCCACAACTGGTACGCATAGCTGATGCGTACCAGTCCAGCACCGGAGAGCTCAGCCAGGTAGTGGGGCTCCTCAGAGACATCAAACAGCAGCAGGCTGCCCATCATGCCCGCTTGGACTCCCACATGTCCCATGTGGAGTCACACATGTCACGTGTGGACTCCCACATGTCACGTGTGGACTCCCACATGACCCGCGTGGAGTCCAAGTGGGATGTACTACATGAGATGACGGCGGTGCACAGGGACATTTTACAATGCCTCCGCCAGATGAACAGCAACCAGTCCACACCTCCCTGTGTGCCAACAACATCTGGTACCGAACAAACTGCAACTGCCACAGGGAGGGAGGAGGACTCTGGCGGAGAGTCCCCTGCACCGCAGCAGCCTGCACTTGAGGGCCCCCCCCAAGAAGAGGGGTCGTCCGAGGAGGGGAAAGTGAGAGGCTGATGGCCAAGCGCAACTCCCAGGAAGCCTGAACCTGTTCTGGATTTTCGCCTTTGTGCACAGACTGTTCACCCTGTTGATGGCAACACTACTCCCACACATTGCATGGGGAGTACAAGTTGGAACAATGTGTCAGACAACTGTGGCCCCGATACTGGGGATCCTGTCTACCTGGACTTTCTATTCATCTAGGAACTTGGGATTGCAAGATTCATGTACAGCACAATCCATCCTATGCACTATTATCACAATAAACACACTAATACACCATACTTGCCTCTGTCGTGATTCCAACGTGGGTGCTGTTATGGGGATGATGAACTGCAAAATTACACAGTGTATGCGAACTGCAACAGCAAGGACAACACAGGCATGTGAGTACAGGCAACGTGACACATATGAGGGAGACACACCACCAGGGCTACACAACACATACACACCTAGGCCATCTGACTCATTGCCTACACTGATGTTGCCAGGGAAGACGGTGCAATGCACAGACACCACACCCATTCCCAGTTGTAGTCAAGTAGCCCACAGGTGCAGTAAGCAAATGGCAGTCAAATGTGTGACCACAGACAACGCACATCACTAAGTGAAGCACAGGTTTATTACACAGTAGCAACATGCCGTAACCACTACAGATGCAAGGTAACCCCACCTGGTAGCGGGCACACAGTCAACAACTGTAGACAGAAGGAAGTCCATGGGTGTGGCGCACATCACCTGTAGGGACACAACAGCTACCAGCCTGGATGTGCAATCACGTCGTCGGTGGACACAGTTGACCAAACGAATCTGAAAGTACCCTGTGAAGGACAGAAATGACACACAGTCAAAAGCAATGCAGTACAGGACAGAACAGCAAAACTCATGCACAATACATGTTACAAGATACCCACCCAGAACCAAGTTAGCATGTCAACACTGTTGGGGAGTACAGCCCACCTGTCACCACACATCGCAACACACATCCTGTCAAGTAGCCCATGGACACACTCCAACAGCACCAGAGCACCACCCACACATCATGCCAACTCACATCATTCACATGACACCTCAGGATACTCACATTCAGCTAAAGAAGTTGGTGATGAGCTGTGTGCGGACATCACCATCACCATCATCATCATCATCGTCACTGGCATCGTGGTCCAGGCCAGGATCCTCCACAGGTGGCGGATGTTGGTCATCGTCATCCTGGATGAGAGGCAACTCCTTCCGCACTGCCAGGTTGTGGAGCATGCAGCAGACGATGATAATCTTGCACACTTTCGCAGGGGCATATGGGAGGGACCCTCCGGTCTTGTCCAGGCAGCGGAAGCGGCTCTTCAGGAGACCAAAGGTCCGCTCAATCACTCTCCTGGTCCGACCATGTGCCTCATTGTAGCGCATCTGGGCAGGTGTCACAGGGTTCCTGAGGGGTGTCAGCAACCACGGCATGTTGGGGTATCCCGAGTCACCTACGGACAGACAAGTGCACATCAGCTGACTTGGAAAAGTGGGCGGAATACTACAGATCAGATCACACACAATGGCACAAAGTCAGTACACACCGACAAGCCAGGCACGCTGGTTCTGCATCTGTGCCATCAACCTGGGGATGCGACTACTCCTCATCACAAAGGCATCGTGTGCTGAACCAGGGAAACGGGCACACACGTGTGTGATGGTCATGTCTGCAAGACACACCACCAGTGCATTGACCGAGTGGTAGTGCTTGCGGTTCCTGTAGGCCTGCTCCTGGGCCTGTGGTGGTACCAAAGCCACATGTGTCCCATCAATGGAGCCAATGACATGCGGCATCCTCCCCAGGGCATAAAAGTCACTCTTCACGTCAGTGAGTCGTCGCAGTCTAGGGAAATAGATGTACCGGTTCAGGAAGAGCAACATTGCCGCCAAGAAATCGCGGAGCACACGGCTGAACATGGTCTGTGACATCCCACCAGCAGACGCCACAGTATGTTGGAAGGTACCGGTGGCAAAGAAGTGTAGGGCTGCCATCACCTTCACCTTGGGGGTCAGCGCTGTAGGATACGGCCGGCCAGGCTGCAAATGTGGGGACAACTGCACTGCAAAATCCTCAATCAGCTGCCTGGTGAAGCGGTACCGTCGGATGCTGTCCCGTTCCACCATCGTTGCCAGGTCTGGGAATGGCCGATGGACAGCAGGAGCCCTGCAGTGCAGAGGAGAAGTAAGCAAGATCGTCAGTCACCCCACATATGCGGCATTGAACACACTCAAGATCCCAACATACATCATCATGAGGCACAACTACATGAAGTGTGCAGTACCGGAACGACATGTATGGTACATACATGGCCAACATCTGTCAACACGGTCCTACAGGTGGCATCAATTTGTCCCAGGTTGGCCCATTGGATATCATGATGCTGTGTCACAGTCACCCCCCAGTGACATGTGAGGACAGATGTGCCCCAGGCACCACAGCTCAACGACAGGCACATTCCCAGGGACCCTGTAATGCCACATGGACACTGGCATCACCTGGAGTATCATGTGTACACCACAACAAAACAAACATGACCCCCACAGGTAGTGGCCACACTTGCCATGGCAGGAGAGCCATGGACGTCTGTGACACACACGCACAACATCAGAGTCCATGCACACACAACGTGGATGTGGAGACTGTCTCCCATTGTGCACATGAAATCAGAGACATTGTAAACACTACATGCACAAAGACTGTGGAGGGCCATCACTATTGTGCCACTGGGACACCCTGGCTCAAACATACCGTCCCACATGGGACTCACGGGGTATGTGACATGACATACACAAACACCACTGTGAAATGTGACCATGGCACATGCACAGATATGAACAGTTGCACATCACAGTGGTCACGTACACGTAACACCCAGGATCCTGTCCCCATGAACACGTGCACAGCCTGGGGGTGGCTGCCCACAGGTGACACCCACAGGACAACATGTACACCAACATACACACAATAGGAAATGCAGCCTTACATGCCTTCATGATAAGGTGTGGACAGGCTGTCGTGATGTAGGTGTGCCCCTCACTCCCTGGGAGCTATCTGTGGCTGGCATATGTCCATCTGAGACAGGCATGCTGACATATGCCAGTCACATGTACAGTGATGCGTTGAACAGCAATGGACCGATCGGTGCCTCCGGCCGGCCCATTGCATTCAATGTGTGCGGGTACGCGTTGTACCCCTGTGCGCGTTGTACTGCAATGGACCGATCGGTGCCTCCGGCCGGCCCATTGCATTCAATGTGTGCGGGTACGCGTTGTACCCCTGTGCGCGTTGTACTGCAATGGACCGATCGGTGCCTCCGGCCGGCCCATTGCATTCAATGTGTGCGGGTACGCGTTGTACCCCTGTGCGCGTTGTACTGCAATGGACCGATCGGTGCCTCCGGCCGGCCCATTGCATTCAATGTGTGCGGGTACGCGTTGTACCCCTGTGCGCGTTGTACTGCAATGGACCGATCGGTGCCTCCGGCCGGCCCATTGCATTCAATGTGTGCGGGTACGCGTTGTACCCCTGTGCGCGTTGTACTGCAATGGACCGATCGGTGCCTCCGGCCGGCCCATTGCTTTCAATGTGTGCGGGTACGCGTTGTACCCCTGTGCGCGTTGTACTGCAATGGACCGATCGGTGCCTCCGGCCGGCCCATTGCTTTCAATGTGTGCGGGTACGCGTTGTACCCCTGTGCGCGTTGTACTGCAATGGACCGATCGGTGCCTCCGGCCGGCCCATTGCTTTCAATGTGTGCGGGTACGCGTTGTACCCCTGTGCGCGTTGTACTGCAATGGACCGATCGGTGCCTCCGGCCGGCCCATTGCTTTCAATGTGTGCGGGTACGCGTTGTACCCCTGTGCGCGTTGTACTGCAATGGACCGATCGGTGCCTCCGGCCGGCCCATTGCTTTCAATGTGTGCGGGTACGCGTTGTACCCCTGTGCGCGTTGTACTGCAATGGACCGATCGGTGCCTCCGGCCGGCCCATTGCTTTCAATGTGTGCGGGTACGCGTTGTACCCCTGTGCGCGTTGTACCTGCAATGGACCGATCGGTGCCTCCGGCCGGCCCATTGCTTTCAATGTGTGCGGGTACGCGTTGTACCCCTGTGCGCGTTGTACCTCAATGGACCGATCGGTGCGCACCCATTGACAATGGGCTTGCCTGGCAACGGACGCGTTTTCGAATATTCGAACGAGTCGGTTGCTGGAAAATCAGTTGGTCACCCACAACAATGTTGCAAAATCATGTATGTCATGAAGTTGAAATTTTGAAGGATGCTGTGGGCGTGTTTTGGTGCTGCTATTCCATGGATTGGCCAGATTCAGAAGATGCAAACGACTTGGACCTATCACTTTGGACACAAGGGACAGTATCTGCCTCTCCAGCACATATATATTGCTGCATGTTCCCCTGAGAGCCCACTTGCCTGCACTACATGCTCCAGGACGACATCTGCCACTGCACTGCTGCTGTCTCTGCCCCTCTGGACCCTGCAATGGCACGTACTGTGGAGAGAGCCCCAGCCTTCAGCCTTGAAGAGAACCAGGCCCTGCTGGACAGCCTACTTCCACAGTACAGCAAGCTGTATGGGACACCAGGGGAGCAGGTGAGTGTTCTGTGCACTGCCTTTCTGAATGTGCATTTTGTCTGACTAGCAAGGCTGAGAGTCAGCACACCACTGGCTAGCAGGCTCACTGAGTAGTTGTCACCCCCCATAGTGTGTAGTGACTTGCACTGGACAGGTATGGTGCAGTGACAGTGCTTCTGAACAGGGTTTTACTCCCCATGCTATGATACCATGTAGTGACTTCTGGAAAACTGTCCATGGGCAGCCGTGCACTGCCTGGGTACACCATGTGCCCCTGTGATTGCGACATGTATATGCAACTGTGTCATGCACGGATATGTTGCATGTGTAGTAATGTCCTTATCACTTTGTCATCCTGACAGGCTTCTGCCCATCGGAAGCATGAGATCTGGAAGGACATCGTCCGGGCTGTCCGGTCCGTGGGGGTCTACAAGCGCCGGATCCGCAACTGCCAAAAGAGGTGGCAGGACCTTCGGGGCTGGACCCGGAGGATTGCACGGGTCCAGCTGAAGCTGTCGCCTCCTCGCAGGAGGGGCGGAACACGGACCCTGACCCCCCACATGCTCAGGATCCTGGCGGTGGTCTTTCCAGACCTGGATGGGCAGCTGAAGGCCAGAGAGCAGCAAGGAGGGGGTGAGTCAAAGACTGCACTGTGTACTCTGTCTAACATGTTATGTGCCCTCCTCGGGCCAGGTTGAACTGCCACAGTACAGCAGTCATGTTGTCCAGGAGCCATGTCCCTCTATTGTGCACTGCCCACTCCTCATCTGATACCCAGGTGTGGCCCTTACATGCAGGGAATCCTGTCACTTAGGACTGTGTCCTTGCAGTTTGCTTGACTCAAGGTGGGAGACAGCATCTGTTTCCCTGACTCTGTGGTGGGCATCATGGGTGGGTCCATTGCTTACACAATGCCTGTATTCTGACATGTATTCAGCGTGTTACTTTGATCTGTGGTCCAATTGCTGAGCTGATCCACCACATGTGGCTGGGGTACCTGGCACACACCCATGCTGCGGGTGGGAACAATGTTTGGGCCCCAGGAGTATGTATATGACGTGTGTCACACATACTTAGCCAGCTGCCTACAGTCCAGGGCTCATCCCTCATTCATGTGGGGCTGGACAGTCATGCCTACTCCAGGCCATACAATACACTCTGTACTCCCACTCCCGTGTATCAGTGGACACATTGTGCACAGTGATTTGCCCCTCAGGTGTCTGCCTCTGTGTCAGTGTGCTGTGGATTAGTCGCCAGGACTGCTGTGGAGTTTCTTGGTAGGGGCTCAGCATGCCACTGGAGATGTGACCATAGGAGACGATACTTGTGTGACACATAGGTGTCTGATCAGCTGCCCATGCAGACTGGGGCATGTAAATGTGAAGTTCAGGTAGCTGTTCCCCATGCACAGCAGAGTGTGAGGGGCTCAGGTTCAGAGGGTAGTGTCACAGGTCTCCCATATGTCCAATAGGTATGACCTGGACAGATGAGGGTTAAGAGGATGTGTTGTGGGGGGATGTACATGTGCACTTGTGCAGCTCCAGGACTTGCATTCCCCATGACCTACTATTGTGACACAGTGCAGAGTGTTGTTGTCTGGCTGCAAAGTCATACATCACTGAGACAGTGATGTATGACTTTGCAGTCATGCCTCCGCCATGGCATGTGTCTACTGATTGGTGATCCTGCAGGGGAGTGACATGTGCTACATGCACACCATAGTGGCGCTGGCTATCAGGACATGGGTGCATCATGGTGTCTGTCGCTGGTATGCATCACATGCATTTCCTATTTGACTCTGGGCATCCCTTACATCCGTAAACCTGTACTGACTCAGTGGCAAGAGCTGTGATGTGTCCACACCGTGTCCTCTGCACTGTCCAACTACTGTGTACTTGGTGCATGTGTCAACACTGGGGTGTTGCAATCCAACAGACACCAGACAGATGGGTGCAAGGCCATGTGGGATGTGAGTGCCATGCTTGGCATCAGACTGACAATTGACTTCTCCTGTTCAATTAGTGCACTTTTAGCAATGTACAACTAATGATGCCAGGGCTTGCTCTGTGATGTGCTGTGCTCACAGTGGTGTGTGCGTTATGTGCAGGTGACTGATGTCTGTCTGTTTCCCCATTGTTTGCAGATACATCCACGGCCACGGAAGGGGACAGCTCCACGGACCAGGAGGAGCCGGAGAGCCAGACTGGGTCAGCAGCCGAGGAGTGGTCGGAGGGACCCAGTGGCACGGAGGGCGAGGGGAGCCACACCGAGGAGTCCTCAGCAGCATCCACCTCAGCTGAGGACCAGAGCAACTCGGAGGATGACTCCCTTGTGGAGGCGGGTGTCAGCAGCCACCACACCCCAGCTAGTGTTGCTGTCCCCGCCACCACCAGCACCACCACCGCCCTCCCATCGGCTCCCATTCCCCAGGTCCGTGGAGGCTCCCATGTCCGGGAGCGTGTCTCCTTTGGGCCAGGCACCGCACCCCCTGCCCCTGTGTCCCCTGCTGCCCTGAGTGAGGAGTCTGTGTACCTCCTTCGCCAGCTCCATGTAGGGCAGACAGCCATGCTGAGTGTCCTCCATGCGCACACCGCGCTGTTGACTCAGCTGGTGTCGTTCATGGAGGGCATCTCATCGGGCATGTCTGACCTACAGAGGGGCAATAGGTCCATGGACTCCTCCCTGACGGCAGCAGTGTCCCTCCTCAAACGGTCCCTCACCCCTCCTGCCTCTGCTCCATCCACACTCCCCAGCACCTTACCCATCCCAGGCACACACACACTGGCACACACCAGCACACACACATCCAGCACACTGACACACACGCCAATGACAAAACGCACACGCACGCACATTCAGGGGACTGAAGCCAGACTCACAGGGGATGGGGCCCTGGAACACACACACGCATCCACATGCACTGCGCAGTCCTCAGTTCCCTCTCCCTCCAAAGCACCCTCCCTTGCCTCACCTGCAACCCCAAAGTCACAGCAGCTCTTCCTCTGTGACCTCGGCCTCTTCCCCACCGATGAAGCTGCTCCAGCATCCCGGGGGAAGAGGAAGCCCACCCACACGGAGCAGAGTGCCCCTCGCCCCCGGACACCCTCCCCCAGGCGCAGACGGACTGAGGCCCCCACCCGCAAGTCCCCCGGAGTGCTAAGAGCAAGACCCCGCCACCGCCCTGCAGCTCAGGCACAAGGTCTCCGTCCTCCATCCCTCAGGCCCCCACTGCACAGGTGCCCCCACCACACCCTGCCCCAGGTTCCCCCACCCACAGATATACCATCCCCAAGATGCTCCGGCCTTCTCCCCCTGCCACTTGCTCTCCCAGCACCACACCCCCGCTGCGCTTGTCTGTGCCACTGATGTGGTGAGGGTGTCCCCCCTCTGTCCAACCCACCTTGCCTGTTCCCCATTCTCCTCCCCTGGAGGTAGGCACTGCAGTGGAGTCCACTACCGCCCTGTCTGACTTGGGCACTGCAGTGGCGGACCTGTCCACCCCATCTGCAGGGTCCACTGCAGTTGTGCCGGCACCCACGACATCTGTGTCATGCCCCCCAGTTGTGCCGGCACACACCATGTCAGACACCTCCACTGCAGTTGTCAGTGGCTCTCCAGCACCCACCACCCCTTCCCTGACTCCCCCTGGTGAGCCCTGATCCTGTCCCTGCGGTGCCTGGCCTGCCCCCCGGTTGCCCCTCCTAGTGGATTGTCCCTGGTATTGTGCAGGCATGCGTAGGGTGACATCTGCCAGTGTCACCCTGTTTGAACTTTGACAATGGACTGGCCATTGGCCTTTGCTCTTTTTTCAGGACTTCGTTTGGCCTCAACACATATGCTGAATAAAGCAACTTTCTTTTCTCTAGTGCTCATGCTTCAGATGTACATGTTGTTGGTGCAGCTAACCATGCCCTTGCTGCAGTGATGGTGATATCTGGTCTCATGATTATGAAGTGTTACTGTGCAGGAACCCATGTGGTCCAGGGGGAATGTGTCCTATCATGTGGTGTATCCATGTCATCAATAGCAGCATCTGAGGGTGTCATGTGTTCAGTATTTGGCAATGGGTTTCCTACTTACATTGGCAATTTCATATCTGTGGCTTCCACCCCTGCACATCTGTTGTGCCTGCCATCGTTGCATTTGTCTACTTCCCTGACCGTGTTGCCATCTCCAGTGGACATGCAGGTTTGGGCATCAATGGGGAGGGACTCATCCGTGTAGTCAGTGCAACATTGCTATACAAGTGTGTTGGATCTGTGCTGATGATTCCGTTGGCACATCCATGACCAGGCTGATGTGATGGGAGCCCTCATTTGGTGCTAATTGTTGATTGTGTGACCAAGTGCTCAGCTGACATGATGGGGCCCTACTGAGGCAACATATGGCACAGCTTTCCTCACACAGGAGTGGAGTCCCCTCATGGCAGTGTGTACACGTGTGACATTGCCTGCGCCCAAGGTGTGTGTTGTATGTGCATGTCTGTGTGTTCACTTCCATTCATCTGCGCATGCTGTGATCCCTAGTGTTGTACCTGTTTGTGATGCTTGCTGACTTGAGCTATGTTCCCCCAAAGTCTTCTCCCTGTGTTCTCTGTGATGTGGGTGCATGGCACATTACTGGTCATCAGGGTGTCACCCATAGGTGTGTTTGCTGTCAGGGCAGAGTTTGTGTGCTGACGCAGATGGGTCACAGTCAGGTTTCCCTTTGGCACTTGTTGTTTGCCCCTGTCATGTGATTTCCAGTTTGTGTTATCTTTCAGTGATTGTGACACGTTGTGTGTGTGACTGCTGGCACTCCTTAGGGTCCGGGCTGCAATGTTGGTTGTTGTCTATGTGTGTTCTTTGTGGGTGACCTTGGCTTCTTCATTGGTGTGTGACTGTGGCTGGGATCCCATTGGTCGGTGTGGTATTGCCGTCATGTCCATGTACAGCGTAGTGTGCAGTGTGTCAGACATTCAGGAGTCTTGTTGAGTGTCCATGTGTGATGTGTTTCTACACCTTGGTTCCCACCCACCACCCTGGAATAGTAATGGGTGCATGTGCAATGTCACCAGTGCATGTGTACTTCACTGCTGCACATTGTTGGAGGTCGAGGGGTGTGGTCTTGAGTGTGTGCAGATGAGAGTTGTTGCCCGGCTAGTCCCCTGCCTCCATGTTGGCCTTGGCTTACTGGCCATGCTGATTGATTTGTGCTTGTGTAGGTGTGATGGTAGTTAGTTGCTCAGGACACCTGACTGTGGTTCACAGTGTGAACGACATTTAGCTTTGTCATCACAGTGGTATTTTTCTTCAGCCCAGGGTCACCACATTGTGGGGGCCCTGGGGGTGGTGCTGTGGTGTGTCTGTGACTTGCTGTGTCAGTTGTTGTTCCTACGTGCCTGTGTGACATGTGTGTTTTGTGCTCCCTCTCACCTGTCAATGCCTGCTTGCCCACATAGGGGATTTGGATCCATGAGTTACCTTAGTGTGGCAGTGTATGCACATCTGTATGATTGGTATTCAGCTCTCCTCATGTGTTGTGTTGTTGCCTGGGGACACTGGCACCCCCACCCCTCACCTGCTGTGTATGATGACAGTGTTGGTCTGCCTGTTTGTGTTTGTGCATCTGCACCACTGCATTGGCATATCTTGGGTGTGCCATTGGCTGTATGTTGTTTGGTGTGTTTCCCCTGCTGTCCCTGGGACTCCTAGGTCATCGGTCAGCACAGTGATCATGGTTTGTGTGTCCCATTGCTGCCATGGTATGGTATCTGTTCACCTCACATCTGCTGTCTCCACAGGGTATCTGCATTTGTGTGCCCATTGGTGCAAATATGTGGGTCTGCATTCTGATGGTCACTTCTGTCATTGTGTCATTGATGACTGTTGACGGTCTCAGCCCCCATGGGTGTTGTTTGTCTGCACATGGCCAAAGGAATGTTTCATTTGCACTGCAGTATTTGGCTCCCCCAATTTATGTTGCAATGGGACACATACACTACTTTGCCACAGATGAGTTTTTGGTTCTGTGACCAGGAATGATCCATGCAGTTTGGCAGTTGCAGCTCTTTCTTTGTCAACAATTACCTTTTGGTCACTGTGATGATGAGGGTGTAGACCCCATTGCCACAATGGTCAAAATGTGCTTCAGCTATGGACCCCACACTTACCTTTTGGTCACTGTGATGATGGGGGTTTAGACCCCATTGCCACAATGGTCAAAATGTGCTTCAGCTATGGACCCCACACTTGCCTTTTGGTCACTGTGATGATGGGGGTTTAGACCCCATTGCCACAATGGTCAAAATGTGCTTCAGCTATGGACCCCACACTTGCCTTTTGGTCACTGTGATGATGGGGGTTTAGACCCCATTGCCACAATGGTCAAAATGTGCTTCAGCTATGGACCCCACACTTGCCTTTTGGTCACTGTGATGATGGGGGTTTAGGCCCCATTGCCACAATGGTCATGGGCTGCTTGCATTGTGGGTGCCACACACATATATGTGTGGCACATGTGCTAGGGGGTCACATTGTATGTTCAATGTCATGTTCGGTGTTGTAGGCATTTGACACAGCCTGCTCACACGCTTGTCATGGTGGTGGGGGGATGTCTTAATCTTGCATTCCCTAGGTTGTGGTGTGCTTGTTGTGTCATGCATTGTCCATCCTATGAGTGGGGGTGGTAGTAGTGGTAGGCATCCTGCCCCCTGGCTAAGGGTGGTAGTAGTGGTAGGCTTCCTGCCCCCCTGGCTAAGGGTGGTAGTAGTGGTGGGCATCCAGCCCCCCCTGGCTAAGGGTGGTGGTAGGCATCCAGCCCGCCCTGGGTGAGGGTGGTAGTAGTGGTAGGCATCCAGCCCCCCCTGGGTGAGGGTGGTAGTAGTGGTAGGCATCCTGCCCCCCCTGGCTAAGGGTGGTGGTAGGCATCCAGCCCGCCCTGGGTGAGGGTGGTAGTAGTGGTAGGCATCCAGCCCCCCCTGGCTAAGGGTGGTGGTAGGCATCCAGCCCGCCCTGGGTGAGGGTGGTAGTAGTGGTAGGCATCCAGCCCCCCTGGGTGAGGGTGGTAGTAGTGGTAGGCATCCTGCCACCCTGGCTAAGGGTGGTAGTAGTGGTAGGCATCCAGCCCCCCTGGCTAAGGGTGGTAGTAGTGGTGGGCATCCTGCCCCCTGGGTGAGGGTGGTAGTAGTGGTAGGCATCCAGCCCCCTGGCTAAGGGTGGTAGTAGTGGTGGGCATCCAGCCCCCCTGGGTAAGGGTGGTAGTAGTGGTAGGCATCCAGCCCCCTGGCTAAGGGTGGTAGTAGTGGTAGGCATCCAGCCCCCCTGGTTGAGGGTGGTAGTAGTGGTAGGCATCCAGCCCCCTGGCTAAGGGTGGTAGTAGTGGTAGGCATCCTGCCCCCCTGGGTGAGGGTGGTAGTAGTGGTAGGCATCCTGCCCCCCTGGGTGAGGGTGGTAGTAGTGGTAGGCATCCTGCCCCCCTGGGTGAGGGTGGTAGTAGTGGTAGGCATCCTGCCCCCCTGGGTGAGGGTGGTAGTAGTGGTAGGCATCCTGCCCCCTGGGTGAGGGTGGTAGTAGTGGTAGGCATCCAGCCCCCCTGGCTAAGGGTGGTGGTAGGCATCCAGCCCGCCCTGGGTGAGGGTGGTAGTAGTGGTAGGCATCCAGCCCCCCCTGGGTGAGGGTGGTAGTAGTGGTAGGCATCCTGCCACCCTGGCTAAGGGTGGTAGTAGTGGTAGGCATCCAGCCCCCCTGGCTAAGGGTGGTAGTAGTGGTGGGCATCCTGCCCCCCTGGGTGAGGGTGGTAGTAGTGGTAGGCATCCAGCCCCCCTGGCTAAGGGTGGTAGTAGTGGTGGGCATCCAGCCCCCCCTGGGTAAGGGTGGTAGTAGTGGTAGGCATCCAGCCCCCCTGGCTAAGGGTGGTAGTAGTGGTAGGCATCCAGCCCCCCCTGGTTGAGGGTGGTAGTAGTGGTAGGCATCCAGCCCCCCCTGGCTAAGGGTGGTAGTAGTGGTAGGCATCCTGCCCCCCCTGGGTGAGGGTGGTAGTAGTGGTAGGCATCCTGCCCCCCCTGGGTGAGGGTGGTAGTAGTGGTAGGCATCCTGCCCCCCTGGGTGAGGGTGGTAGTAGTGGTAGGCATCCTGCCCCCCCTGGGTGAGGGTGGTAGTAGTGGTAGGCATCCTGCCCCCCTGGGTGAGGGTGGTAGTAGTGGTAGGCATCCAGCCCCCCCTGGCTAAGGGTGGTGGTAGGCATCCAGCCCGCCCTGGGTGAGGGTGGTAGTAGTGGTAGGCATCCAGCCCCCCCTGGGTGAGGGTGGTAGTAGTGGTAGGCATCCTGCCACCCTGGCTAAGGGTGGTAGTAGTGGTAGGCATCCTGCCCCCCTGGCTAAGGGTGGTAGTAGTGGTAGGCATCCTGCCACCCTGGCTAAGGGTGGTAGTAGTGGTAGGCATCCAGCCCCCCTGGGTAAGGGTGGTAGTGGTGGTGGGCATCTGGCACCCCCTGGCTAAGGGTGGTTGTGGTGGTTGGCATCCAGCCCCCCTGGGTTGGGGTGGTGGCGCGCATTCAGGCCCCTGTGTGCATATGTGGCATTGGTGATGGGCATCCCGCCCCTATGGTGCTGCTGTTGCAAGTATATTCAGATTCCCAGTGTATGTGTGTGATGTGTCGTGTACGTGTTGTATGTGTTTTGTGGTTGGTGTCTGACTTACCTTCTGCGCCGTACGCGTCCGTGCCTGTTCCGGTAGTAGATGTAGAATATTGGTATGATCGGGACGAAGGGATTCATGGTTGGTTCGTGTCGTTCGTCCTTCTCGTTGCTTCGCGTCGTCCTCGTCGCTTGGCTTCGTCCTCGTCGCTTCGCTTCGTCCTCGTCGCTTCGCGTCGTCCTCGTCTGTGCTGTGTTCGTCTCGTAGCCGTGGATCGTGTTGTGGCGCGATTCGGAGCTTATGTGTGCCTCTCCCGGATGCTTTGACGTGCCGTGCGTAGCGACGGGTTCGGCGCGTACGGAAAGCGCATCGTACTTGTCCGGCCGGACGGGGCTGCATTTTCCCTTCCGTGCGACTCGATTCGGCGTTTCCGGATTCGCCTCGGTCGGAGAACAGGACCTGGTTTGGGTGAGTACGGCTCGGCCGGGATTTTTGCTGTTGTGCGCATCGTACTTGCTCGTTCGGTGTGCTGTACGGATCGGTCGGGAAACTGGCTTTCGCATGGCTTTTTTCCCGACCGAATGGTATTGGGTGCGCCTCCGACCGAGATCGGAATCGACCCCAGAATGTTAAAACCAACTTCACTAAAAGATGCATTTTATCATTCTGAGTCCAGGCATACTAAACTCGAATTTCTACCATGTTCCCGGGGTCAGTTAGGATTATAAACTGTAATAATCAAAACTGCCCGTTCTGGCCTAGGGGGAACAGGTAGCCTTGCAATAGTGAAAAACGAACTAGGCTGTAATTCACTATCAGGACATGCCGCACACACCAGGGCATGTCCTACCTGTCGCGTACAACGCACCCTGCCCACAGGGGTACCTTGGGCCTACCTTAGGGGTGACTAACATGTAGCAAAGGAAGGTTTAGGGACTTGCAAGTGTGTGCACTTGCCAAGTCGACATGGCAGCCCCGGCTGCGCACAGGCTCTGCGTTGGCAGGCCCGAGTTACACTTTACGGGCTGTTTGCGTGGGTGGCACAATCCAGTGCTGCAGCCCACCAACAGCATTTGGTCTATAGGCCCTGGCACTCGCAGTGCACTTTACAAGGGACTGACACATAAACCAAATAGGCCAATCATGGAAACACCAATCCATAACGCATTTTATACAGGAGCACTTGCACTTTCCCACTGGACCGCAGTGAGGAAAGTGCGCAGAATCATTACACCAGCAAAACCGGGAGGTCAGAAAGCAAAAGTCAGGGGAAACACGCCAAAAGATGCCAAGTCTAACACATGTCCCCTCCAGCTGAAAGTAGGGAGAACTACCCAACCCCATTGGAGTTCTCCTCACTAAGGCGGAAGAACCTGGACAGACCATCTGCGTTGGCGTGTTCTGTACCAGGACGGTGCTCCACCGTAAAGTCCATTCCCTGTAGGGAGATGGACCACCTCAGCAGTTTTGGATTCTCACCCCTCATTTGCATCAACCATCTGAGGGGCCTGTGGTCTGTCTGAACCCGAAAGTGAGTCCCAAACAGGTATGGTCTCAACTTCTTCAGCGCCCAGACCACAGCAAAAGCTTCCCTTTCTATGGCACTCCACCTCTGTTCCCTGGGAAGTAGTCTCCTGCTAAGGAAGACTACAGGCTGATCCAGGCCCTCTTCGTTCAGTTGTGAGAGCAACGCTCCCACACCATGCTCTGAAGCGTCAGTCTGCACGACAAATTCTTTGGAGAAGTCAGGTGCCTTGAGCACGGGCGCCGTGCACATGGCTGCCTTCAGGGCATCAAAAGCTTTCT
>CAWUFW010028802.1:0-20550 GCA_963921515.1 Calotriton arnoldi | reverse complement strand
CCCAACGTTTCCTTGCCAGAATCCCTGCAAACCTCAATTTTAGCTGAGAAAATCACTTTTTTCACACATTTTTGTGTGGGAAGGTGGCATCACAGGCTCCACAGATTTCTACCACCCAGCGTTCCCCAGGTCTCCCGATAAAAATGGTGCCTCACTTGTGTGGGAGGCCCAAGTACTCGGCGACAGGCAAGGGCCCAAAACATTTTTGATAGGCAATGTTGATGTTGCCTCAAAACGTTTTGTGTCCTTGCATGTCGTGGTACTAGGTCTCCCACACAAGTGAGGCACCATTTTTATCGGGAGACCTGGGGAACACTGGGTGGTAGGAAATTCTGTGTGAGGCCAGTGATGCCACACTTTCCACACAAAAATGTGTGAAAAAAGTGATTTTTTCAGCTAAAATTGAGGTTTGCAGGGATTCTGGTAAGAGAACGTTGGGGGATCCACGCAAGCCATACCTCCTGAAGCCCCCGGGTGTCTACTTTTCAGAAATGTGTGGGTTTGTAGGTTTCCCTAGATGGCCGCGCGAGCACGGGGCTCAAAGACTCCAGGTGACTACCTTGCAAAACCAGGTGGTTTTTGAGATAGGCAATTTTGATGTCGCTCACTTACGTTTTGAGCCCTTGCCTGTCGCAGGTACTGGGCCTCCCACACAAGTGAGGCACCATTTTATCGGGAGACCTGGGGGAACACTGGGTGGTAGGAAATTTGTGTGAGGCCAGTGATGCCACACTTTCCACACAGAAATGTGGAAAAAGTGATTTTTTCGGCTAAAATTGAGGTTTGCAAGGGATTCTGGGTAAGGAACGTTGGGGGATCCATGCAAGCCATACCTCCCTGGAAGCCCCGGGTGTCTACTTTTCAGAAATGTGTGGGTTTGGTAGGTTTCCTAGATGGCCGCCGAGCACGGGGCCAAAACCCAGGTGAACCCCTTGCAAAACCAGGTGGTTTTTCAGATAGGCAATTTGATGTCGCCTCACTACGTTTTGGGCCCTTGCCTGTCGCGGGTACTTAGGCCTCCCACACAAGTGAGGCACCATTTTTATCGGGAGACCTGGGGGAACGCTGGGTGGTAGGAAATTTGTGTGAGGCCAGTGATGCCACACTTTCCCACACAAAATGTGTGAAAAAAGTGATTTTTTCAGCTAAAATTGAGGTTTGCAGGGGATTCTGGGTAAGAAAGTTTGGGGGATCCATGCAAGCCATACCTCCCTGGAAGCCCCCGGGTGTCTACTTTTCAGAAATGTGTGTGTTTGGTAGGTTTCCTAGGTGCAGGCAGAGCTAGGGTCTCACAAACTACAGCTAGGCACTTTGCCAAAAAAGGGTCATTTTTCACTGCAAAATTGAGGTGTGACCACGTTGCGTTTTGCGCCGTTTCCTGTCGCAGGCACTATGCCGACCCACACAAGTGAGGTACCATTTTTCTCTTAAGACTTTGGGGAACGCGGGGTGGGTGGAAATTTGTGGATCCACGCAGGTTCCAGAACTTTCCACCACAGAAATGTGGGGAAAATGTGTTTTTTTGGACAATTCTTTAGGTTTGCAAGGGATTCTGGGTAACAGAACCTGGTGGGAGGCAGTCAAGTCACCCCATCCTGGATTCCCCTGGGTGTCTAGTTTTCAAAAATGTATAGGTTTGCTAGGTTTCCCTAGGTGCCGGCAGAGCTAGGGTTCAAAAACTACAGCTAGGCACTTTGCCAAAAGGGTCATTTTTCACTTCGAAATTGAGTTGTGACCACGTTGCGTTTTGCGCCGTTTCCTGTCGCGGACACTAGGCTGACCCACACAAGTGAGGTACCATTTTGCTCGTAAGACTTTGGGGAACGCGGGGTGGGTGGAAATTTGTGGATCCACGCAGATTCCAGAACTTTCCACCACAGAAATGTGGGAAAATGTGTTTTTTTGGACACTTTTTTAGGTTTGCAAGGGATTCTGGGTAACAGAACCTGGTGGGAGGCAGTCAAGTCACTCCATCCTGGATTCCCCTCGGTGTCTAGTTTTCAAAAATGTATAGGTTTGCTAGGTTTCCTTAGGTGCCGGCAGAGGTAGGGTTCAAAAACTACAGCTAGGCACTTTGCCAAAAAAGGGTCATTTTTCACTGCAAAATTGAGGTGTGACCACGTTTGCGTTTTGCGCCGCTTCCTGTCGCAGGCACTAGGCCGACCCACACAAGTGAGGTACCATTTTTCTCGTAAGACTTTGGGGAACGCGGGTGGGCGGAAATTTGTGGATCCACGCAGATTCCAGAACTTTCCACCACAGAAATGTGGGGAAAATGTGTTTTTTGGACAATTCTTTAGGTTTGCAAGGGATTCTGGGTAACAGAACCTGGTGGGAGGCAGTCAAGTCACCCCATCCTGATTCCCTGGGTGTCTAGTTTTCAAAAATGTATAGGTTTGCTAGGTTTCCCTAGGTGCCGGCAGAGGTAGGGTTCAAAAACTACAGCTAGGCACTTTGCCAAAAAAGGGTCATTTTTCACTGCGAAATTGAGGTGTGACCACGTTGCGTTTTGCGCCGTTTCCTGTTGCAGGCACTAGGCCGACTCACACAAGTGAGGTACCATTTTTCTCATAAGACTTTGGGGAACGTGGGGTGGGCGGACATTTGTGGATCCACGCAGATTCCAGAACTTTCCACCACAGAAATGTGGGGAAAATGTGTTTTTTTGGACAATTTTTTAGGTTTGCAAGGGATTTTGGGTAACCTAACCTGGTGGGAGGCAGTCAAGTCACCCCATCCTGGATTCCCTGGGTGTCTAGTTTTCAAAAATGTATAGGTTTGCTAGGTTTCCTAGGTGCCGGCAGAGGTAGGGTTCAAAAACTACAGCCAGGCACTTTGCCAAAAAAGGGTCATTTTTCACTGCGAAATTGAGGTGTGACCAGGTTGCGTTTTGCGCCGTTTCCTGTCGCCGGCACTAGGCCGACCCACACAAGTGAGGTACCATTTTTCTCGTAAGACTTTGGGGAACGCGGGGTGGGCAGAAATTTGTGGATCCACGTTGATTCCAGAACTTTCCACCACAGAAATGTGGGGAAAATGTGTTTTTTTGGACAATTTTTTAGGTTTGCAAGGGATTCTGGGTAACAGAACCTGGTGGGAGGCAGTCAAGTCACCCCATACTGGATTCCCCTGGGTGTCTAGTTTTAAAAATGTATAGGTTTGCTAGGTTTCCCTAGGTGCTGGCAGAGGTAGGGTTCAAAAACTACAGCTAGGCACTTTGCAAAAAAAGGGTCATTTTTCACTGCGAAATTGAGGTGTGACCACGTTGCATTTTGCGCCGTTTCCTGTCGCGGGCACTAGGCCGACCCACACAAGTGAGGTACCATTTTTCTCGTAAGACTTTGGGAAACGCGAGGTGGGTGGAAATTTGTGGATCCACGCAGATTCCAGAACTTTCCACCACAGAAATGTGGGGAAAATGTGTTTTTTTGGACAATTTTTTAGGTTTGCAAGGGATTCTGGGTAACAGAACCTGGTGGGAGGCAGTCAAGTCACCCCATCCTGGATTCCCCTGGGTGTCTAGTTTTCAAAAATGTATAGGTTTGCTAGGTTTCCCTAGGTGCCGGCAGAGGTAGGGTTCAAAAACTACAGCTAGGCACTTTGCCAAAAAAGGGTCATTTTTCACTGCGAAATTGAGGTGTGACCACATTGCGTTTTGCGCCGTTTCCTGTCGCAGGCACTAGCCCGACCCACACAAGTGTGGTACCATTTTTCTCGTAAGACTTTGGGGAACGCGGGGTGGGTGGAATTTGTGGATCCACCCAGATTACAGAACTTTCCACCACAGAAATGTGGGGAAAATGTGGGGTTTTTTTACAATTTTTTAGGTTTGCGAGGAATTCTGGGTAACAGAACCTGGTGGGAGGCAGTCCAGTCACCCCATCCTGGATTTCCCTGGGTGTCTAGTTTTCAAAAATGTATAGGTTTGCTAGGTTTCCCTAGGTGCCGGCAGAGCTAGGGTTCAAAAAGTACAGCTAGGCACTTTGCCAAAAAAGGGTCATTTTTCACTGCGAAATTGAGGTGTGACCACGTTGGGTTTTGCGCCGTTTCCTGTCGCAGGCACTAGGCCGACCCACACAAGTGAGGTACCATTTTTCTCGTAAGACTTTGGGGAACGCGGGGTGGGCGGAAATTTGTGGATCCACGCAGATTCCAGAACTTTCCACCACAGAAATGTGGGGAAAATGTGTTTTTTTGGACAATTTTTTAGGTTTGCAAGGGATTCTGGGTAACAGAACCTGGTGGGAGGCAGTCAAGTCACCCCATACTGGATTACCCTGGGTGTCTAGTTTTCAAAAATGTATAGGTTTGCTAGGTTTCCTAGGTGCCGGCAGAGGTAGGGTTCAAAAACTACAGCTAGACACTTTGCCAAAAAGGGTCATTTTTCACTGCGAAATTGAGGTGTGACCACGTTGCGTTTTGCGCCGTTTCCTGTCGCAGGCACTAGGCTGACCCACACAAGTGAGGTACCATTTTTCTCGTAAGACTTTGGGGAACACGGGGTGGGCAGAAATTTGTGGATCCACGTTGATTCCAGAACTTTCCACCACAGAAATGTGGGGAAAATGTGTTTTTTTGGACAATTTTTTAGGTTTGCAAGGGATTCTGGGTAACAGAACCTGGTGGGAGGCAGTCAAGTCACCCCATACTGGATTCCCCTGGGTGTCTAGTTTTAAAAAATGTATAGGTTTGCTAGGTTTCCCTAGGTGCTGGCAGAGGTAGGGTTCAAAAACTACAGCTAGGCACTTTGCAAAAAAAGGGTCATTTTTCACTGCGAAATTGAGGTGTGACCACGTTGCATTTTGCGCCGTTTCCTGTCGCGGGCACTAGGCCGACCCACACAAGTGAGGTACCATTTTTCTCGTAAGACTTTGGGGAACGCGGGTGGGTGGAAATTTGTGGATCCACGCAGATTCCAGAACTTTCCATCACAGAAATGTGGGGAAAATGTGTTTTTTGGACAATTTTTAGGTTTGCAAGGGATTCTGGGTAACAGAACCTGGTGGGAGGCAGTCAAGTCACACCATCCTGGATTCCCCTGGGTGTCTAGTTTTCAAAAATGTATAGGTTTGCTAGGTTTCCCTAGGTGCCGGCAGAGGTAGGGTTCAAAAAGTACAGCTAGGCACTTTGCCAAAAAAGGGTCATTTTTCACTGCGAAATTGAGGTGTGACCATGTTGCGTTTTGCGCCGTTTCCTGTTTCAGGCACTAGGCCGACTCACACAAGTGAGGTACCATTTTTCTCATAAGACTTTGGGGAACGCGGGGTGGGCGGAAATTTGTGGATCCACGCAGATTCCAGAACTTTCCACCACAGAAACGTGGGGAAAATGTGTTTTTTTGGACAATTTTTTAGGTTTGCAAGGGATTCTGGGTAACAGAACCTGGTGGGAGGCAGTCAAGTCACCCCATCCTGGATTCCCCTGGGTGTCTAGTTTTCAGAAATGTATAGGTTTGCTAGGTTTCCCTAGTTGCCGGCAGAGCTAGGGGTCAAAAACTACAGCTAGGCACTTTGCCAAAAAAGGGTCATTTTTCACTGCAAAATTGAGGTGTGACCACGTTGTGTTTTGCGCCGTTTCCTGTCGCAGGCACTAGGCCGACCCACACAAGTGAGGTACCATTTTTCTCGTAAGACTTTGGGGAACGCGGGGTGGGTAGAAATTTGTGGATCCACGCAGATTCCAGAACTTTCCACCACAGAAATGTGGGGAAAATATTTTTTTTTGATTATTTTTTAGGTTTGCGAGGGATTCTGGGTAACAGAACCTGGTGGGAGGCAGTCAAGTCACCCCATCCTGGATTCCCCTGGGTGTCTAGTTCTAAAAAATGTATAGGTTTGCTACGTTTCCCTAGGTGCCGGCAGAGCTAGGGTTCAAAAAGTACAGCTAGGCACTTTGCCAAAAAAGGGTCATTTTTCACTGCGAAATTGAGGTGTGACCATGTTGCGTTTTGCGCCGTTTCCTGTCGCAGGCACTAGGCCGACCCACACAAGTGAGGTACCATTTTTCTCGTAAGACTTTGGGGAACGCGGGGTGGGTGGAAATTTGTGGATCCACGCAGATTCCAGAACTTTCCACCACAGAAATGTGGGGAAAATTTGTTTTTTAGGACAATTTTTTAGGTTCGCAAGGGATTCTGGGTAACAGAACCTGGTGAGAGGCAGTCAAGTCACCCCATCCTGGATTCCCCTCGTATTCTAGTTTTCAAAAATGTATAGGTTTGCTAGGTTTCCCTAGGTGCCGGCAGAGGTAGGGTTCAAAAACTACAGCTAGGCACTTTGCCAAAAAAGGGTCATTTTTCACTGCGAAATTGAGGTGTGACCACGTTGCGTTTTGTGCCGTTTCCTGTCGCAGGCACTAGGCCGACCCACACAAGTGAGGTACCATTTTTCTCATAAGACTTTGGGGAACGCGGGGTGGGCGGAAATTTGTGGATCCACGCAGATTACAGAACTTTCCACCACAGAAATGTGGGGAAAATGTGTTTTTTTGGACAATTTTTTAGGTTTGCAAGGGATTTTGGGTAACAGAACCTGGTGGGAGGCAGTCAAGTCACCCGATCCTTGATTCCCATGCGTGTCTAGTTTTCAAAAATGTATAGGTTTGCTAGGTTTCCCTAGGTGCCGGCAGAGGTAGGGTTCAAAAACTACAGCTAGGCACTTTGCCAAAAAAGGGTCATTTTTCACTGCGAAATTGAGGTGTGACCACGTTGCGTTTTGCGCCGTTTCCTGACGCGGGCACTAGGCCGACCCACACAAGTGAGGTACCATTGTTCTCGTAAGACTTTGGGGAACGCGGGGTGGGCAGAAATTTGTGGATCCACGTTGATTCCAGAACTTTCCACCACAGAAATATGGGGAAAATGTGTTTTTTTGGACAATTTTTTAGGTTTGCAAGGGATTCTGGGTAACAGAACCTGGTGGGAGGCAGTCAAGTCACCCCATACTGGATTCCCCTGGGTGTCTAGTTTTCAAAAATGTATAGGTTTGCTAGGTTTCCCTAGGTGCTGGCAGAGGTAGGGTTCAAAAACTACAGCTAGGCACTTTGCAAAAAAAGGGTCATTTTTCACTGCGAAATTGAGGTGTGACCACGTTGCATTTTGCGCCGTTTCCTGTCGCGGGCACTAGGCCGACCCACACAAGTGAGGTACCATTTTTCTCGTAAGACTTTGGGGAACACGGGGAAGGCGGAAATTTGTGGATCCACTTAGATTCCAGAACTTTCCACCACAGAAATGTGGGGAAAATGTGTTTTTTTGGACAATTGTTTAGGTTTGCAAGGGATTCTGGGTAACAGAACCTGGTGGGAGGCAGTCAAGTCACCCCATCCTGGATTCCCCTGGGTGTCTAGTTTTCAGAAATGTATAGGTTTGCTACGTTTCCCTAGGTGCCAGCAGAGCTAGGGTTCAAAAACTACAGCTAGGTACTTTGCCAAAAAAGGGTCATTTTTCACTGCGAAATTGAGGTGTGACCACGTTGCGTTTTGCGCCGTTTCCTGTCGCAGGCACTAGGCCGACCCACACAAGTGAGGTACCATTTTTCTCATAAGACTTTGGGGAACGCGGGGTGGGCGGAAATTTGTGGATCCACGCAGATTACAGAACTTTCCACCACAGAAATGTGGGGAAAATTTGTTTTTTTGGACAATTTTTTAGGTTTGCAAGGGATTTTGGGTAACAGAACCTGGTGGGAGGCAGTCAAGTCACCCCATCCTGGATTCCCCTGCGTGTCTAGTTTTCAAAAATGTATAGGTTTGCTAGGTTTCCCTAGGTGCCGGCAGAGGTAGGGTTCAAAAACTACAGCTAGGCACTTTGCCAAAAAAGGGTCATTTTTCACTGCGAAATTGAGGTGTGACCACGTTGCGTCTTGCGCCGTTTCCTGTCGCGGGCACTAGGCCGACCCACACAAGTGAGGTACCATTGTTCTCGTAAGACTTTGGGGGAACGCGGGGTGGGCAGAAATTTGTGGATCCACGTTGATTCCAGAACTTTCCACCACAGAAATATGGGGAAAATGTGTTTTTTGGACAATTTTTTAGGTTTGCAAGGGATTCTGGGTAACAGAACCTGGTGGGAGGCAGTCAAGTCACCCCATACTGGATTCCCCTGGGTGTCTAGTTTTAAAAAATGTATAGGTTTGCTAGGTTTCCCTAGGTGCTGGCAGAGGTAGGGTTCAAAAACTACAGCTAGGCACTTTGCAAAAAAAGGGTCATTTTTCACTGCGAAATTGAGGTGTGACCACGTTGCATTTTGCGCCGTTTCCTGTCGCGGGCACTAGGCCGACCCACACAAGTGAGGTACCATTTTTCTCGTAAGACTTTGGGGAACGCGGGGAAGGCGGAAATTTGTGGATCCACTTAGATTCCAGAACTTTCCACCACAGAAATGTGGGGAAAATGTGTTTTTTTGGACAATTGTTTAGGTTTGCAAGGGATTCTGGGTAACAGAACCTGGTGGGAGGCAGTCAAGTCACCCCATCCTGGATTCCCCTGGGTGTCTAGTTTTCAGAAATGTATAGGTTTGCTACGTTTCCCTAGGTGCCAGCAGAGCTAGGGTTCAAAAACTACAGCTAGGTACTTTGCCAAAAAAGGGTCATTTTTCACTGCGAAATTGAGGTGTGACCACGTTGCGTTTTGCGCCATTTCCTGTCGCAGGCACTAGGCCGACCCACACAAGTGAGGTACCATTTTTCTCATAAGACTTTGGGGAACGCGGGGTGGGTGGAAATTTGTGGATCCACGCAGATTACAGAACTTTCCACCACAGAAATGTGGGGAAAATGTGTTTTTTTGGACAATTTTTTAGGTTTGCAAGGGATTTTGGGTAACAGAACCTGGTGGGAGGCAGTCAAGTCACCCCATCCTGGATTCCCCTGTGTGTCTAGTTTTCAAAAATGTATAGGTTTGCTAGGTTTCCCTAGGTGCCGGCAGAGGTAGGGTTCAAAAACTACAGCTAGGCACTTTGCCAAAAAAGGGTCATTTTTCACTGCAAAATTGAGGTGTGACCACGTTGCGTTTTGCGCCGTTTCCTGTCGCGGGCACTAGGCCGACCCACACAAGTGAGGTACCATTGTTCTCGTAAGACTTTGGGGAACGCGGGGTGGGCAGAAATTTGTGGATCCACGTTGATTCCAGAACTTTCCACCACAGAAATATGGGGAAAATGTGTTTTTTTGGACAATTTTTTAGGTTTGCAAGGGATTCTGGGTAACAGAACCTGGTGGGAGGCAGTCAAGTCACCCCATACTGGATTCCCCTGGGTGTCTAGTTTTAAAAAATGTATAGGTTTGCTAGGTTTCCCTAGGTGCCGGCAGAGATAGGGTTCAAAAACTACAGCTAGGCACTTTGCAAAAAAAGGGTCATTTTTCACTGCGAAATTGAGGTGTGACCACGTTGCATTTTGCGCCGTTTCCTGTCGCGGGCACTAGGCCGACCCACACAAGTGAGGTACCATTTTTCTCGTAAGACTTTGGGGAACGCGGGGAAGGCGGAAATTTGTGGATCCACTTAGATTCCAGAACTTTCCACCACAGAAATGTGGGGAAAATGTGTTTCTTTGGACAATTTTTTAGGTTTGCAAGGGATTCTGGGTAACAGAACCTGGTGGGAGGCAGTCAAGTCACCCCATCCTGGATTCCCCTGGGTGTCTAGTTTTCAGAAATGTATAGGTTTGCTACGTTTCCCTAGGTGCCAGCAGAGCTAGGGTTCAAAAACTACAGCTAGGTACTTTGCCAAAAAAGGGTCATTTTTCACTGCGAAATTGAGGTGTGACCACGTTGCGTTTTGCGCCGTTTCCTGTCGCAGGCACTAGCCCGACCCACACAAGTGTGGTACTATTTTTCTTGTAAGACTTTGGGGAATGCGGGGTGGGTAGAAATTTGTGGATCCACGCAGATTCCAGAACTTTCCACCACAGAAATGTGGAGAAAATATGTTTTTTTTGATTATTTTTTAGGTTTGTGAGGTATTCTGGGTAACAGAACCTGGTGGGAGGCAGTCAAGTCACCCCATCCTGGATTCCCTGGGTGTCTAGTTCTAAAAATGTATAGGTTTGCTACGTTTCCCTAGGTGCCGGCAGAGCTAGGGTTCAAAAACTACAGCTAGGCACTTTGCCAAAAAAGGGTCATTTTTCACTGCGAAATTGAGGTGTGACCACGTTGCGTTTTGCGCCGTTTCCTGTCGCAGGCACTAGGCCGACCCACACAAGTGAGGTACCATTTTTCTCGTAAGACTTTGGGGAACGCGGGGTGGGTGGAAATTTGTGGATCCACGCAGATTCCAGAACTTTCCACCACAGAAATGTGGGGAAAATGTGTTTGTTAGGACAATTTTTTAGGTTTGCAAGGGATTCTGGGTAACAGAACCTGGTGGGAGGCAGTCAAGTCACCCCGTCCTGGATTCCCCTGGGTGTCTAGTTTTCAGAAATGTATAGGTTTGCTAGGTTTCCTAGGTGCCGGCAGAGCTAGGGTTCAAAAACTACAGCTAGGCACTTTGCCAAAAAAGGGTCATTTTTCACTGCAAAATTGAGGTGTGACCACGTTGCGTTTTGCGCCGTTTCCTGTCGCAGGCACTAGGCCGACCCACACAAGTGAGGTACCATTTTTCTCGTAAGACTTTGGGGAACGCGGGGTGGGTGGAAATTTGTGGATCCACGCAGATTCCAGAACTTTCCACCACAGAAATGTGGGGAAAATATGTTTTTTTTTATTATTTTTTAGGTTTGCGAGGGATTCTGGGTAACAGAACCTGGTGGGAGGCAGTCAAGTCACCCCATCCTGGATTCCCCTGGGTGTCTAGTTCTCAAAAATGTATAGGTTTGCTACGTTTCCCTAGGTGCCGGCAGAGCTAGGGTTCAAAACTACAGCTAGGCACTTTGCCAAAAAGGGTCATTTTTCACTGCGAAATTGAGGTGTGACCACGTTGCGTTTTGCGCCGTTTCCTGTCGCAGGCACTAGGCCGACCCACACAAGTGAGGTACCATTTTTCTCGTAAGACTTTGGGGAACGCGGGGTGGGTGGAAATTTGTGGATCCACGCAGATTCCAGAACTTTCCACCACAGAAATATGGGGAAAATGTGTTTTTTTTTACAATGTTTTAGGTTTGCAAGGGATTCTGGGTAACAGAACCTGGTGGGAGGCAGTCAAGTCACCCCATCCTGGATTTCCCTGGGTGTCTAGTTTTAAAAAATGTATAGGTTTGCTACGTTTCCCTAGGTGCCGGCAGAGCTAGGGTTAAAAAACTACAGCTAGGCACTTTGCCAAAAAAGGGTCATTTTTCACTGCGAAATTGAGGTGTGACCACGTTGCGTTTTGCGCCGTTTCCTGTGGCAGGCACAAGGCCGACCCACACAAGTGAGGTACCATTTTTCTCGTAAGACTTTGGGGAACGCGGGGTGGGTGGAAATTTGTGGATCCACGCAGATTCCAGAACTTTCCACCCCAGAAATGTGGGGAAAATGTGTTTTTTTGGACAATTTTTTAGGTTTGCAAGGGATTCTGGGTAACAGAACCTGGTGGGAGGCAGTCAAGTCACCCCATCCTGCATTCCCCTCGGTGTCTAGTTTTCGAAAATGTATAGGTTTGCTAGGTTTCCCTAGGTGCCGGCAGAGGTAGGGTTCAAAAACTACAGCCAGGCACTTTGCCAAAAAAGGGTCATTTTTCACTGCGAAATTGAGGTGTGACCACGTTGCGTTTTGCGCCGTTTCCTGTCACAGGCACTAGGCCGACCCACACAGTGAGGTACCATTTTTCTCGTAAGACTTTGGGGAACGCGGGGTGGGTGGAAATTTACGGATCCACGCAGATTCCAGAACTTTCCACCACAGAAATGTGGGGAAAATGTGTTTTTTTGGACAATTGTTTAGGTTTGCAAGGGATTCTGGGTAACATAACCTGGTGGGAGGCAGTCAAGTCACCCCATCCTGGATTCCCCTGGGTGTCTAGTTTTCAAAAATGTATAGGTTTGCTAGGTTTCCCTAGGTGCCGGCAGAGGTAGGGTTAAAAAACTACAGCTAGGCACTTTGCCAAAAAAGGGTCATTTTTCACTGCGAAATTGAGGTGTGACCACGTTGTGTTTTGCGCCGTTTCCTGTCGCGGGCACTAGGCCGACCCACACAAGTGAGGTACCATTTTTCTCGTAAGACTTTGGGGAACGTGGGGTGGGCAGAAATTTGTAGATCCACGTAGATTCCAGAACTTTCCACCACAGAAATGTGGGGAAAATGTGTTTTTTTGGACAATTTTTTAGGTTTGCAAGGGATTCTGGGTAACAGAACCTGGTGGGAGGCAGTCAAGTCACCCCATCCTGGATTCCCCTGGGTGTCTAGTTTTCAAAAATGTATAGGTTTGCTAGGTTTCCCTAGGTGCCGGCAGAGGTAGGGTTCAAAAACTACAGCTAGGCACTTTGCCAAAAAAGGGTCATTTTTCACTGCGAAATTGAGGTGTGACCACGTTGCGTTTTGCGCCGTTTCCTGTTGCAGGCACTAGGCCGACTCACACAAGTGAGGTACCATTTTTCTCATAAGACTTTGGGGAACGTGGGGTGGGCGGAAATTTGTGGATCCACGCAGATTCCAGAACTTTCCACCACAGAAATGTGGGGAAAATGTGTTTTTTTGGACAATTTTTAGGTTTGCAAGGGATTCTGGGTAACAGAACCTGGTGGGAGGCAGTCAAGTCACCCCATCCTGGATTCCCCTGGGTGTCTAGTTTTCAGAAATGTATAGGTTTGCTAGGTTTCCCTAGGTGCCGGCAGAGCTAGGGTTAAAAAACTACAGCTAGGCACTTTGCCAAAAAAGGGTCATTTTTCACTGCGAAATTGAGGTGTGACCACGTTGCGTTTTGCACCGTTTCCTGTTGCAGGCACTAGGCCGACCCACACAAGTGAGGTACCATTTTTCTCGTAAGACTTTGGGGAACGCGGGGTGGGTGGAAATTTGTGGATCCACGCAGATTCCAGAACTTTCCACACAGAAATGTGGGGAAAATGTGGTTTTTTTGATAATTGTTTAGGTTTGCGAGGGATTCTGGGTAACAGAACCTGGTGGGAGGCAGTCAAGTCACCCCATCCTGGATTCCCCTGGGTGTCTAGTTTTAAAAATGTATAGGTTTGCTACGTTTCCCTAGGTGCCGGCAGAGCTAAGGTTCAAAAACTACAGCTAGGCACTTTGCCAAAAAGGGTCATTTTTCACTGCGAAATTGAGGTGTGACCATGTTGCGTTTTGCGCCGTTTCCTGTCACAGGCACTAGGCCGACCCACACAAGTGAGGTACCATTTTTCTCGTAAGACTTTGGGGAACGCGGGGTGGGTGGAATTTTGTGGATCCGCGCAGATTACAGAACTTTCCACCACAGAAAAGTGAGGAAAATGTGTTTTTTTTACCAATTTTTTAGGTTTCCAAGGGATTCTGGGTAACAGAACCTGGTGAGAGCCAGTCAAGTCACCCCATCCTGAATTCCCCTGGGTGTCTAGTTTTAAAAAATGTATAGGTTTGCTAAGTGCCCACAGAGCTAGGGTTCAAAAACTACAGCTAGGCACTTTTCAAAAAAAGGGTAATTTTTCATTGTGAAAATGTGGTACGTCCACGTTGCATTTTGAGCCATTTCCTGTTGTGGGCACTATGCCTACCCACACAAGTGAGGTACCATTTTTATCGGGAGACTTAGGGTAACACAGAATTGTAGAGCAACTGTTATTACCTATTGACTTTCGATGCATTTCTGCCTTCCAAATGAAAGACAATGTAAAAAATAAGTCATTTTGAAAAATGACCTATAATTCTCATGCTAGTATGGGTACTCCCAATTTCGAAATGTGCAAATATCTACTGTTTCTAAAATCTACATTTTGTTCCCATTTCAGAAATACATAGGTGTCTTTCATAACAATTTTTCCATGTATACATTTTCCCAAAATAATTGCTATATACCCGGTACATAATAAAAAACCATTGCAAGATGCTGCTCAGTTATTGGCTCTGGGTTCGTCGGGTTCTTAGTGAACCTACAAGTCCTATATATCCCCACAACCAGAAAGGTCCAGCGGATATAACGGTATATTACTTTCAAATAGCTGTCATAATTAGAAGAAGTTACAGGTGAAAACGTTGACACAAATGGCTGTTTTTTTCAACTAATTTTCAATTTTTCCTTCATTTAACTGTTAGTTTCTATAAGGAAAACTTTAAGGATCTACACAAATGACCCCTTGCTGAATTCAGAATGTTGTCTACTTTTCAGAAATGTATGGCTTTTCAGGATCCATTATTGGTTTCATACCCATTTCTACCATTAACTGGAAGGAGGTTGAAAGCACAAAAAATAGCAAAAATAGGCTATGTCCCAGAAAAATGCCAAAACTGTGTAAAAAAGTTGGTTTTCTGACAAAAGTCTGCTTGTCCCTGAAAGCTGGGAAGATGGTGATTTCATCACCACAACCCCTTTTTGATGCCATTTGCAGGGAAAAAACAAGACGCTTTCATCTGTAGCCCTTTTTTTGCATTTTTCCCCCAAAAAAACATTTTGCTGTATTTTGGCTAATTTCTGGGTCCCCTCCAGGGGAATCCACAAACCCTGGGTACCTTTACAATCCCCATGATGTTGGAAGAAAAGGACGCAAATTTGGCGTGGATACCTTATGTGGTCAAAAAGTTACAGGGGCCTAAGCGCGCACTACCCCAAATAGCCAAAAAAAGGCTTAGCGCAGAGGGGGAAAGGCCTAGCAGCGAAGGGGTTAAAATAAAAGTATTTGGTAGTTATTTTGTGCTTTTTTATTAATTTTCTTAGTTTTCATCAGTTTACTCTATTTATTGGTTAAGTCATTTACTTACTTTGGAGGTCATTACGATGGCGGACGGAAAAACAACCGACCGCCATGGTAGCAGGAAAACATCGCCCGCCGCTACCGCAGGAAAACCGACGGCTAGATTAGGAACCTCGGCGGTAAAAATCCAACCGCGGCGGAAAGGAGACCCGAGAAACCGCCGTTCGCCTGCGGAGAAGGCCCAAACCCGTCCACGGCGGTCGGTTTCGCAGCGGAAACAGCCCAAACGACCGCAACCACAGCAGAGACTCCGCCATCAAAATGATGATATTCCCGACATCCCCGCGGTGCAGTGCGCTGTTTCCGACCGCTGCGGTCGACAACATTGAAGAATCAGTGAGACGGCGGAAGCGCCGTAGCCGAGCCACCACTGCGGACGCCCTGTTAAAAAAATGGCGGTCGCTAGAAAAACACACAACATGGCCACAAAGTGCACCAACCAAACAAGGCATGCACCCAAAAATAGGTAACACAGCCCAAAGACACACCCCCAATCCCAGGTTCACACACACACCACACCTGCTACCAATACCCCATCCTGACACACCCACAGACACCAGTATAAATCCAGCCCCCAACATACCACAATCCTTTGCAAAACTCCACAACTGAGGGGACATCCACCACAGATGACAGGAGAGGCAAATCTGCACAACACCACCACCTCCACCACTTCCACACCTGCACCTCTAACACCTTTGCACAGCACACACCATACACATCACAACCACCACTACCACTTCCAAACCTGCACCCTAAACACCTTGACACATCACACACCATGTCACCAAAGAGAATGCCCAAATTCACTGAGAGTGAGTTGAGGGTCATGGTCGATGAGATAATCAGGGTAGAACCACAATTGTTTGGTAACCAGGTCCAACAGACACCACTAGCAACAAGGACGCAAATGTGGAGAAGGATAGTAGAGAAGGTCAATGCAGTAGGGACCGTGCCACGCAATAGAGATGAAATCGTGAAGAGGTGGCACGATCTGAAGGCAGTGGTCAAAAAGAAGAGAGCCAAGAACCATGAGCTGGCTCACAGGACAGGCAGTGGCCCTCCCGTTCCACTCAAAACATTCACTGAATGGGAGGAGAAGGTGCTTGGCATTCTACATCCAGAGAGTCTCTCAGGAATACCCGGGGGAGTGGAGGCTGGTAAGTACAAACAAATGCCTAACATCACACAAATGTACTGTCTTGCACCATTACAAAATAATACCTCCTAGGTTCAAATTCATTCATGTGCACAACAGTCCCCCAACACATCTCTCACAGATACAACAGACACTCCCCTGAAGCCCCCAAAGGTAGTTAGCAACATCACCATGGGTACATGTGTACATGTTGCCTGCACTACAACTCCCACCAGGCCCCTTGTCCCACAGCTGAGCAGGATGGAGCACTCCCCCACCCAGAAGCATGCTTCAGCCATTGTGTGCTTCACCCTCACCTAACAGGTAGGTAGCCATCTTTACAGGGAGGTGGGTGGGTGTTTGGGAGGCCTGCACTACAACTCCCACCAGGCCCCCTTGTCCCACAGCTGAGCAGGATGGAGCACTGCCCCCACCCAGAAGCATACCTCAGCCATTATGTGCTACACCCTCACCTAACAGGTAGGTAGCCATCTTTACAGGGAGGTGGGTGGGTGTTTGGGAGGCCTGCACTACAACTCCCACCAGGCCCCCTTGTCCCACAGCTGAGCAGGATGGAGCACTGCCCCCCACCCAGAAGCATGCCTCAGCCATTGTGTACTTCACCCTCACCTAACAGGTAGGTAGCCATCTTTACAGGGAGGTGTCTGTGGAATAGGGAGGCCTGCACTACAACTTCCATCAGGCCCCCTTGTCCCACAGCTGAGCAGGATGGAGCACTGCCCCCCACCCATAAGCATGCCTCAGCCATTGTTTGCTTCACCCTCACCTAACAGGTAGGTAGCCAACTTTACAGGGAGGTGGGTGGGTGTTTGGGAGGCCTGCACTACAACTCCCACCAGGCCCCCTTGTCCCACAGCTGAGCAGGATGGAGCACTGCCCCCACCCAGAAGCATGCCTCAGCCATTGTGTGCTTCACCCTCACCTAACAGGTAGGTAGCCATCTTTACAGGGAGGTATCTGTGGAATAGGGAGGCCTGCACTACAACTCCCACCTGGCCCCCTTGTCCCACAGCTGAGCAGGATGGAGCACTGCCCCCACCTGTCCCCCTTGTCCCACAGCTGAGCAGGATGGAGCACTAGTCCCACTCATAGGCATGTGACGTCTGTGCAGCCGCACATGACACCATGCCACTTAGTCCACAGTCACCAACACAAATATTGCAAAACAGTTGTGTTGTAGTCACCATGCTCAAGTCTCTGTTCAAAATTGAACCACATTGTGTACACTGTGCCAGGCATCACACACTGCAACACTAACAACGATCATGCTGCCCTGTTTGTATGGCAAAGTGCAAATCACCCATGTCATACCACAGTGTTGTAATGTAAACAGTGGAAGTGCAGTGTACCCAAAAACTACACTGCAGCTGGGACTCACAATGCTAAACTAAGCACATCCCAAATGTCCTGCAGCACACCCAGCTACCACAGTGCTGCACTGAATTGCAGAACAGAACCTTGTCTGAATTAAATTGTCAAAGGTGTCTTGTTTGGACCACCAATGTGTGTATGCATTGACAATGTTCACATCTCACACTGTCTGTCTGAACAGTGCTGGTATAGTCTGGCCCCAAAAGCACACATTGTCTGCACATGGCTGAGTACATCTCACACACACACCACTGTTGACCACAACATGTCAGTGTATGGATGCCCTGGAGCAACTGCTTCACCAGTACTGTGCTCATGTTCTCAGGTCCACAAATACCATGAAACCATGACAGTGTGGAAATGTATGCTGGGTGAGATCTTCACCCTGCTGTATGTCACCACTGTGCTACGAGACTATACCCCTTGCCCTATTGTGCCTTTAAATGTCGGGGGAGTCAACCCCACAGCCAGATAGCTGGGACAACAGTGATGGGGGGCTATACCCCATTACCAAATGTAATCTGAAATCAATGGGTACAAAAAGTCACACACACATCATGCTCACCACACGCACATTCCATCCAAAGATTTCTACCAAGTCACATAGCCATGTTGTTAGAAATGGGGGTCTCTAGTTGGCAATGGCTGGCCACTGTCCAAGTAGGGACCCTTCTTCCTAAGTCAAAGTGAGAGGGCTACCCTCTTTAATACCCCTGCTCAAGCCTGTGGTAACGTAGCACGAGCAGGTAGGCTTATCTCAGAGGCAGTGTGTGAAGCATTTATGACCATACACAGTAACACAGTGAGGAACACTACAAAGGGACACCACACAAGTGGTTATAAAAAATAAGTATCTTTATATATATGTAGACTTATCACAAGACCAATTACTGTAAAAGCCACAATACTGTCAAAAATAGGATTGCTGTTGAAGGACTGTCAAAAATTAGATCAAAGGTTGCAAAAATAAGGTTAAAATTCAAAGCAGTGGTCTCTGCGACCCTTTCTCGTTCAAAGGTTGCAAAAATAAGGTTCAAATCCAAAGCAGTGGTCTCTGCGACCCTTTCTCTCACAAAGTACCTGCATTCAGTAGCAAAACCAACAACATGTCGCAAAGAAGTGGTAGCAATGATTTTCCTCACGCGAGGCCGGCGATGCGTTAAATCCTTGCCGCAAGGGAGGATGATGCGCCGATCTGCTGATGCGTGCGGAGACGATGCGACCAACTTCTGCACGCTAGGCCGCCGATGCGATGACTTTCTTGCCGCGAGGGAGAAGTCGATGCGACGATCCTGTTGCGCTGTGCGATTGTGTTGCGATGCAAGAGATGACGCTCCGCGAGGGAGCGACTTAAATCCGGTGCGATGCGATGAAAATGGCGGACGCACGGCATCCGCAATGCGATGTCTTGAAGCGATGATTTCTTTAGGGGTTGCGAGCGCTCGGCGACAGCAGCGCAATGATTTTTCCAGCGCGTCTCAGCTGCAGCGGCTCGCAAAGGGGCGTTAGCGATGGTTTCGTGTTGCGAGCACCCAGCGGCAGCAGCGCAATGATTTTTCCAGCGCTCTCGGCTGCAGCGGCTCGCAAACGTGCGTTAACGACGATTTCCAGCACTCTTTTCTCTGCAGCAAACTAGAGGCCCTGGAACTCACAGGAGCCTCATCAGCAGATAGCAATAATCGCAGGGATGAAGCAGGAGGTTGGTGGTGGAGTCTGATGTGCCTGAGACTCCAGCAGGAGGCTAGCTCTTCTCCTAGCCCTTGGGTGATTGCTGTAACAAAAATAAAAGTTCTCTCAAAAGTCCTTTTCCTTCTTCTTCAAGGTCCAGTGGTCACTGCTGCAGGCCAGTGCAAGAAACAACACACAAGCACAAGGACAGTCACTTCCTGCAGATTCCTCCAGTGGCACGGACAGAGTTTCCTCTTCAGATCCAGGGGCAATACAATTTGTAGGGGTTTGAGCACAGATATTTATACCCCAAAAGTCTTTGTTCTCAGAAGCTACAAGTCACTGAGCCTAGCCAGAACCAGTTCTGGTCAGTCCTGGAGCACTTTGTTTACCAGGCTGCATCCTTCCTTTCAGAAAGAGGGGGTCTGCTATCAGACACACAGTAGGAGGTGGAGCCAGCATTCACCTTGCCAGGCACAGCCCTATTCAGGTCAAGGAGCCACCCCTCCCCATACTCTAAATGCAGATCTCTCTATTCAACCCAGGTCTGACTCAGCCTGCCCTGCCCCTCCAAAACCAGACAGCCAATACACATAACAGCAGAGCACACTGGAAGGCTTAGGCAAGAAAATACCTACTTTCTAAAAGTGGTATTTTCAAACACAGGATATAAAAATAAACTTCACTAAAAGATGTATTTTAATATTCTGAGCTCAGGCATACTAAATTCGTTTTTCTACCATGTTCCTCGGGTCAGTTAGGACTATAGGATGTAATAGTCAAACTGCCCATTCTAGCCTATGAGGAACAGGTAGCCTTACAGTAGTGAAAAACGAAATTGGGTGTAATTCACTACCAGGACATGCTACACACACCAAGGCATGTCCTACCTTACCATACAATGCACCCTACCATAGGGGTGACTTACATGATGCCAAAGGGAAGGTTCAGGGGCTGGGAAGTGGGTGCACTTCACAGCCAAGATGGCAGTTCTGGACTGCACACAGACACTGCAGTGGCAGGTCTGAGACACACTTTACAAGCTGCTTCTGTGGGTGGCACACATCAGTGCTGCAGGCCCACCAGCAGCATTTGGTTTACCAGCCCTGGGCACACACAGGCCACACTACTAGGGACTAACAGGTAAACCAAATAAGCCAATCAGGGATATACCAATTCACATAGACATATTTACACAGGGAGAGCATATGCACTTTAGCACTGAACAGCAGTGGTAAAGTGCCCAGAGTCATAAAACCAACAGAAACAGGTCAGCAAAAATACAGGAGGCAGGCAAAAAGTTTAGGGGTGACCCTGCAAAAAGGGCCATTTCCAACACATGTCATTGCTCACCTTCACCTCAAACGGTAGTTAGCCATCTTCACAGTGAGATGGTGTAGTGTGTTTGGCTATCCGTCCCACAAAATGCAACATGCATGCTGTTCCACCACTATGGAGGATGGGACACTACACCCCCAATAAAAAGCATGTGGCAGGCAATGTATGCTACCCACCCAACTCACAGGTAGGTAACCGC